>JAAVUB010000309.1:0-205480 GCA_014898885.1 Fusarium lyarnte (nom. inval.)
GTAATACAGTGACCGACCGCCCTGGACGCCTTGAATGTGAACCATCACTTAGCCTCAACTGATCCAACAACCAACAATACACAATAACTCCCCCCTTCCCCCCCCCATAAACCCCTCCGGTGATATACGGAGAACTCTGAAGCACACATCACAACTGCTCCAAAAGCCTCCTTCTCCTCCGATCGATCAACTCCTCCTGCACCTCCTCCAACGTCGGTAAATCCCACGTAATCCCATCACCACTATCCCCCGGCAGCGGCTCCCACCCCTCCGGCACATCCTTACTCCCCGTCTTGAGCAAGTGCTCAAACGCCTGCCTCTCCTTCTCCGCCTCATAAGCCAACATCTCCTCATTCTCCTCATCAGGCGCATACCCATAATACGCCGCGTCAACATTCCTCCTCATATCATGTCTCTCCTCAAGCGGCTTCTCATCGCCCTGGCTCTTCGCTGCCTCAAACAGCTCCTTCACACCCGGCAGTTCTCTCGCTCTGCCAAAATATTTGTAGCCCTTCCCACTGCCGGGTATCTCACGTCCTTGCTCATCGTAGATCTTGCCCCCGCCGCGCATGTAGTTCGGTCCTCCGAGATTACGTATCTGAATCTCCCACATGTGCTTCTCGCGCATGAGCTTGTTGATTTCGTCGTTGAGATCGCGGATCTGGTAGTCGCTGAGGATAGGATCTTGGATACGTGACATCTTGCGCGAGATCTCTTTGAGGACTTGACCGCGCCATTTTTCGCATGCGGGAATGGCTGACACTTCAGTGATGAGCTTGGGTCGACGTGTTCGGCCGGCGTCGATGATGCCTAGGTCTGCTGCTTGGGCTTCGCGGAAGCGAAACAGCATAGACTGAGCTTTTTCCGAATTACGTGCCTGTAACCATTAGCTGAAGCTACTGACGAGAAAACCAAGGCAGGGACTTACCATTTTGACGGATGCGCGGCGTCAAAGGGATCGAGGTGAGAATAGCAACGTAACTGTAGAAGCTGAGTTGGCGATCATGGCCCAGCAACGGCGGAAGTTTTCGCAGCCACACCAGCCTTGCTCCAAATCCCCACTTGTGCCACAGCGCCACGGGTTGAGCTTGCGCACGTCCCCACAGCCTTGCCTTACTCCAACGCGCAGCGCAGCGCAGCGCGACTTGAACTTCAGCAACGATTTTGGAGATCTTGACAGCTGCTGGCAGCTGTCGACGGCCGTCAACACCACAGCCAACGCTCAATTTCAGCGTAAACCCTCTCGCATTGAATGCAAAATCACTCCTCACTCTGAACGTCTATGAATAGAGGGCTTCTCTCCCTGTTCCTTCGGCCTTTTCTCCTCTTCTTCATCAACCTGTCGCATTCTCGACTTGCGATTTGGCTTGCCTTGCTATACACTTGTTGCTTTCGACACTTACTGCTTGACTCGACAGCCTCTTTCTTATCAGATTGTGACTTTTCTTTTGTCTTTTCCTCTTCCTTTTTCACACTTCACCTTTTCGACCTTACCCAACCTTCAACACCATGCCTTCACCTCATCTCTCTCCTCTCCGACCCCAACCCCGAACTCGCCCTCACCCTCGCCCACCTTCCTCAGTCAAGTGACTAGGTATGTATGTACTAAGTTGCATTTCCGTTTTTGCTTTTCTGCTCTTGATTTCGCGCTATTTTGTGGTCATTCGACCAAGGTCGGGGTTGGTCTGCTTTTATTTCCTTTGTCTTAGCTCTTCGTCTTGCTTTTTGGTCCCGGGCCGTTTGGCCTGGGAGGTGTGTTTTTGGGGTTGTTTTTCTTGCGGGCGTTGGTGTCGGCGTTGGAGTTTAAGGCGTTTTTGCATTTCCTCTCCTGTACTTGGTTTCCTCTGGGGGCTGGTCTGCGATGATGACAACTGTTTCACACCCCCCCAAGTTGGCGATTCACTTCACTTGCTCGGTATGCCCTTCGGAAACTGACTTGTGTTGCGAACATGTACCTCACTCAAGAACAGAGATCTGAGCAGACCTTGAAGTATTTCCTTTGTTTTTCATTCTTGTATTCTTCGCAAGTGCCTAGAGTAGCCGCAGTGACGATAATTTCCTTCGCGTGAAGTTGTTCTCTTCCTTTGCGAACCCTCTCATGGAGGTGTTTGCTGGGAATACAGAGACACTCGTGATTCGCATGATATAGTTTTCAATCGGAGCAGGCTTGGCCTTCGTGAGGAGCCGTATGGGATGGAGGAATGCTTTGAGATACGAATTTGCTGCCCGGTGATGATCAATCGACCAAAAAGCCAAATTTGCAGACAACAGCGGCGGGCATCATCTAGGATGATTGCTGGGCATTTACTTGTTCGCTGCCGCGAGTTGTCAGTGAGAACCCAAGAGAGCTAATCTGAGGGAGCTATCACATCTTCGTATCTCGAGTCACATACATAGTAGTAAACACTTCGATAGCTGTAGGAAAACAAATGCGCATTCTATATTTCACTTTTGGTCCCACTCTACAATACAACAGATCCACGGACTCTTATCGTGACGTTGCTGCAAAAAATACTCGTACATTGCTCCATCCTCTATTGCGTCTTCTTAGCGCCAGCAGCTGACTTGACAGGCTGGCTGTACATCCATACGATGCAGAATGACAGGAATCCAACAATGGTAGCTGAGATGCCTGTCAGGCCGGGCCAAGCGCCGTTGATCACGTAACTTCTGGGGTACTCGTCGTGAGCCATGTGTCGAACGCTGACAGTTCGCTTCTCCTCGAGGTTGGTCAGGAAGGGTCGCTTGTAGTTGACCATGAAGTTGAAGATGCCGTGCTGGTCGGGAAGAACAAAGTCGGTGCCGTAGACAGTCTCGTGCTCGCCGACATGGACGGGCTTCAGGGAGATGCGGTGGAAAGGGGACAGCATGGAGAACTCGAGCTGGAGGTGGTCGCCCTCGGGGAGGTGGAAGGGTTGCCAGTCGTTCCAGGCGTACTCGGAGACGGAGATGCTGTAGGTCTGTGAATTGTTAGTGACGTCAATCATGTCGGGGGAGGTCTGTACATACAACATCGTTCTTGATGCGATACAGCTCAGGGTTGGTCTCGTTATCGCCCTTGAGGTGATGCTCAATCTTGTTCACTCGCAAAACACCAAGCTCCTGGAAAGTCCAACCAGCCAAGTTGGTGATAAACTCCTTGTTGGCAGGGAAGATAGCCTTTCCACCCTGGCGAGTGACCTTGGTGTCAAAGGCCTTGTCCTGTAGCATCTCAGCAGCTCCAACGATAGTGACGCGCGCAGAGTTGCGAGCCTGCAAGACAGAGACAAGAGCAAGTTGCTTTCCGGCAGCAAACAACTCATCAGGCTCGACAGTATCGGCCTGCTCCTTGGGGTTGTAGCTATAAGCGGTAGGGGGCGCTCGAAGAACGGGTGTAAGAAGAGGCCCTGAACCAAGAGTGTGACCGATGGCGTGGGGAACAGAGATGAATGCGCCAGGAATCTCGAAGTAGTCCTTGAGACCGGGACGAACATTGCGAGGAGCGTCGAGGACGAGGGTATCGTGTGTCTCAGCGGCAGAGGCGGCATCGTAGGTGAAGTGGTCGACGACCTTGCCGTTGCGCTCAGCGGGAATGGCAACGTCGAGTTGGTCGAGGACGGAGACGAGAGTAACAGGGACCTTGTGGGTAGCGGACATGGTCAGGAGGATGTTTCCACCGGCATTGATGAAGTCGACGATGGCATTGGGAGTCAGATTGGGTCCCAGACCTGCGACAGTCAGTACAGCTGTATTCCCAAGGAACAAGACATGACGAACCCTTGATCTTGGTGGGGAGGAAGACGAGATGATCATAAGTCCTCTCACCATACTTGAACAATGTCAAGTCATCGCTCTTTGGTGTCTCATACGTGATATCATAACCTCGTTCTATCAATTGTAAGCTTCACCATCAACACCACTACTTCATGGGGGCTCATACCAGACAAGTCGCGGAAAAACGTAGTATACGCCTCCTTGTCCTTGGGCGTATCGAGAATAACCAGCAGTCGATTACCAGCTGTGCTCACGGCTGAGACCAGCGCCGCGAAGAGAAAGACCGCGAGACTCAAGAGTGACCGCATTGTGTGGTTCTGAGTTGGGGGGTTATAGTGTTTGGTGCAAGTTTGGACAGCTTGCGAGTAGAGCTCTCAGTGGAACCTACGGAGCGTGGTAGCTTGCGTCGGCGTTTTAGGGATACGTAGCCTTCAGTGGGGGAACGGGATGTGAAACTGCGGATGCGCTAGTCCTTTTATGGTAGCGACTCTAGAGCTCTGTAAAGTTGGGGACAGTGAGGAAATAATCCGATGCCCGCGGCTTGGTTTTTCCGAGGCTACGATTGGACCGTTGCTCGAGACCATCATCACCACCGAGATTGAACGACAAACACCACATCGTCAATTGAGTATGACCTCTCAACCGCTACGCTGATGTAGTTGCTGTGCTAATTTATATAGGCCATCATGTCTGCCGCTCCTCTCTTCTGGCAAACTCCCCTCAAGTACTGCCGCTGGGCAGCCCGCGAGCGTCCCGCCCTCTTCTGGTCCGTCATCATTGGCGCAGCAGGCCCCGTCGCCATGCCAATTGTTCCTCCGATCCGACACTACTTTGGCGATATCGATGCTCCTCCCGTTCCTGTCACCTATCCCAGTGCGTTCACCCTCCTCGGCCCCAATCCCCTAATGCGAGACTAACATACACAGTCCCCTCTGGTCCCAGGAAACAGCTCACCGGCTACGACGACTAAACATCTCGGATTGAAAGACGAAGGAAATTACCACGGCTCGGAATGAGCATATCTTTGTACAAACTACGGCGTTTCCCAATGCGAGGGTGAGAAGGGATATCATAGAGGAAGAAAGGGACGAGAAGATCCAGCAGCAATCGACGCTTCAATTCGATTTTTCTACAATCAATCCATCCACCGGCTGTCTACATTCCGATACCTATATATATGTGTTGCGTGTGAGGATGTGCGCGAGTCGTTGATTTTCTAAGCATGCGTATAAACATCAAACAGGAAACGCCGCAGCGATATGCAAGAAGCCAAGAAACAGAATATCCTCCTTCTCTTTAATCATACGAGGCTATGTCGGTGGTCATATCGAACTGATGTCCGATTCGGTAGGGAAAGACTCTATCTCTCCCTGCTTAGTAGATTCCATTCGTACTAGAGCTCGTTAGTTTGATGATCCATGAGGGATGTGGGAGGTACTCACAACTCGACCGTCATCATCTCCCGTGTAGACGCATGTTGGCATTGGACTTATGCACGTTATGCCTGCCTCTGTGTTGGCACCCTTGTCGTTCTTATAGTCGACATGGTCAAGCTTTCTGAGGAGCTCAAGCGTCCATCGGCTGCCCACGATACTGCGTCGCCAGACATTGACTCTGCCGCGCTTGTGGCCCGTGAAGATCAAGTAATTGTCAAGCCACTCATTGCCAGCGCCTTCGTAAAAGGCGCATGAGTGGATATAGTCGTCTTGTTCAAAACAGACGTTCTGTTCAAGAAGTAGTGTGCCGTTGAGGGTGTAGAGTATCACATTGGGCCCAGAGCAGAGAAGAATCTCGCCCGAAATGTCGTTGATACGTGCACATTCCACCGGCCGCACCAATGGCAGCTTTCGGATGAACGACAGTCTGTTCAGATCCCACAAGAATGCTTGTCCATCTGCAGAAACAGTCAAAAGCGTGCTGAAGGCTTTGCTGACTGCGATTGTCGTGACAGGCGACTTGTGGCCAAAGAGACTTGATCTGGGCAACAGCTCAACCGGCTTTCCAGGTAAAGTCTGTAGTGCATAAACCGAGACAACACAGTCCTCTCCAGCAGTGAT
The DNA here is from genome assembly GCA_014898885.1 of Fusarium lyarnte (nom. inval.). Lineage (NCBI taxonomy): Eukaryota > Fungi > Ascomycota > Sordariomycetes > Hypocreales > Nectriaceae > Fusarium > Fusarium lyarnte (nom. inval.). Next base: position 5,811 of record JAAVUB010000309.1, read on the forward strand.
CAAGGTTTTGGAGTCGGCGAAGCAAGCACAAGAGATCTGGCCGATGTGAAGGTTCTCAAAGAGTCCAGCAGGCTTTGTTGAGTTAGCGATGTGGCCAGACCGAGGAACAAGGTTCTGCATTACCTTTCGGTTGTCGCTGAAGAAGAAACGAATGCTGTTATCTGCGTATCCCCATTCAAGGAATTTGTCGTACGGTGGGAAGTTGAGGCGGAATGGAGAAGCGCACAGTAAGCGGTCGAGTTTGGAGGCGTGGATGAGTGAAGCTACACGTTCGTGGCTCTCTATTGACTCGGTTAGTGATGTGAGGTTTAAAGTAAACAGAGTTCTTACCAAGGAGTGGGTGCGGCAGACAGCCCAACGAAAACACACTTGTGTCTAATCGCCTGACAGGACTTTTCACGTGTTCTCGAGCAGGATGCGACTTCATAAACACTTGATGAGGGGTCTGTCCAAAGTTATGGATCACACCCGCAAGAATAGCTCTCTCCTTTGCATCCGTGATGCTGTCCAGATCCGTCGCACCACGGTACGAGAGATGATGAAACACATTGAGGTTTTCCACAGCTGCTTCACCCCTTTGCTTATAACCAAATACGAGGTCAATCCACTGATGTAAGTTCTCGCTCACATACGGGCTTTCAAGCGCTTCTCTGTGCTTGGCGATGAAGATCCTCGGGTCACCCTTGGCCCATGGTGGAAGCTCAACGTGGTCAACCTTAACGCCGTTGCTCTCACGATTGCCAAAGTTGTAGCCATTGACATTAGTCAAGAATTCTGGTAGACAGTAGAATTCAGGAATGAGCTCTCTTACATCAGCCTTGTTCTTGCAAGAGGCTGACTTCCAGGCTTCTGGGATTGACTGGAACAGACGGTCGGCGTGGTCGAAGCTTCCGCCTTGCAGCAGGATGTATGACTGGACGAATGGCGGTAGACGGATCAAGTATGATGAGACAATCATGGCAGAAGAGTAGTGTGTGCCATAGTGGAATGGGATTTCCCCAATCTCTGCCAACGCATTGTAGCTCTCGACAAAGCCTCCCACTCTGTTCGGTGTTTGGGCACCCATTGGCTTTGATAGATCGCGGAAGGTATTGGGGTCATCAAGGTCCAAGTCTTCGCTTGTATAATCTGCCAGAACCCACGGGAAAACTGGGTACTGAGTCAAATCATTGAACGTCCTGCCAGCCATAGTGTTGACCATCATTAGATAGTGAAAGTTGGAGATCTCGCCCTTCTGCCATTTCTTAAGGAGAGGATTCCAAGGCGACGAGTTGAAGAATGTGCCAAACTTGGACCCGAATCCTTGAGGCGACTCGTCAAAGACCTTGAGAGACTCCAGGCGCCAAGCATCTTCAGGGTTCGGAAGCGTGTTTGCGCCGCTTGTGTGGGGTGCCTTGTTGAGCATTTTCACGAACAGGTTATCCCGAACCACGGGGTTGATCGTGGTCAAGAGATAGCTTCGACCATCAGTGAAGAACACCTCAATCGCGACGTCTCGGAACAGGAACCGACGCTTCGAAATGCTGATAACATCCTGCCATCGCCAATGCCTCGACTCCTGCTCCTTGTTGTTCTGTCGCTTCTCAGAAGTCTTGGCATCTGTAACGATCTGAGAGAACGGATCGCGCTCTTCGGGAGGAGCTTGCCAGACATTGACGATGTCGCCGTTGGCACACTGGAACACGTTGTCCATTATGTAAAGGGCATCCTTGCCTATTATAAGGATTCCCTCGCATGCTTCCAGGCCGATGATGCGCGAAATGTTATATGCAGACTGGACTTGGTCTCCCCGCTCCAACCGTCGCATCACTTTGCGGTTCTTGTCTTCGAACCCTTCGTCTCCTTCATTGGGATCATTGGGGTCGTCCACAAGCTCGAAGTCGTCCTCGGGCGCAACACCAGAGCTGGGTTGCTCTGCTGGCTCCGCGGATTCTGGCTCCTCTGTGAATTGAGGCTGTTCAGCAGTGCCGTCCAGAGCCGATGCAGCGCTTGGCTTCGTTGGCGTCACAGCGGAAGCCTGGATCGAAGGTGCTGGACTGGCCGACGTATTAATCCGGAGAGTCTGTAGTACCTCGCTCGCCTTCCTCTTCGGTTGATACTCATCTTTGCTGATCATAAAATCCGGAAGAACCCTGAGCCTCATTCGATTTCGTCCTTCTGTGCGGTCGAGCTTCCACTTGGGTGTAGCTGCCTCACTGAAGACCGCACCAGGCCTCATAAGATCCCGCTCCATCTTCGTGTAAGCCGCGCTTAGGAATACTAGGTCATCTTGTTGGTCCTGCATGAGTCGCTGATACTTGAAGTACTCAGAGTTGTAGATGCTCTTCATCCAAGCGCTGTTACCAATATCATGGCTGATGAGAATCTTCTCTGTGCTGATGCTCTCCGCGTGCAATGTTCTGAGTTTATCTTTGCGTTTGGCAAGGCGAACTTTGGCTGTCTCCGAAGTGCGCACATTCTCCGAACTGACAAAATCCTCCCACGTTTTGGACATGCCACCAAAGAAGAGGACATCTAGTGATGGGCGGTGCTTATCAACCCAGTCAACGAATGATTCGTCATCCACACCCGTCAACTTCTGGAAGTCCTTCGAAAGCTGCTTTTGGTCTGGCGACATGCAAGAGCGGATCAGCGTAGCAGATTCCTCTGGCTTCTGTACCAAGATAATACGTAAGAAGTTAGCTGCCGCAATACGAAGGGGCATCTTGTCGCCAATGAGTTTCGTGTAGAGCTGGTACCAGAAGAGTTTAAGGAACTCGTCCTCACTGGTAAAGCAACCGAGAATTGACATTTGCCAGTATACCATTTTGTCCATAAACTGTTTGGCCTCCACCAAAGTGGTTTCTTGGTTGTCAAGATCCGATAACCTCAGAAGAATGATCCTCAGTAAACAACTTCGGATTGTGGCGACAGCCTGGCTGCAAAGTCGGACACTCTTGAGGTTCGAGATATCCGGACGCTGCAGAAATTCAAGAAGCATGCCAACAAAGTCAATCATAGCTTCGGCGCCGTTCATGAACCATCCCTCAAAGATGGCCTCTGACATATGTGTGCAGAACCGAGAAAGGTTGGTCAGTACACGAGGCTCGCAGATTGCTTTCTGATTGAGCTGAACATTATTCGTCAATTGAGCAATCACATGCTTCAATATGTAAGACTCAAAGTACGCTTGGTGTTCACGGAACCCAGGAGGGACTTTAGTAAACAGGCCGAACCCTGGGAAATCTTTCCGTGCGAGAAGCTGGTCCATAAAGACATTCACCACCAACTCTAAGAGTCCATCCAAGATATCACTACTAGGCTTCTTGCTTGGTACTGATCTCAATGAAGGCAGCGCTGGGTTCAGTCGAGCTGGACTGGGTCCGACCGGTGACTTTTGTTGAGTGAGCAGGATAAACGACGAGGCTCTTCGCAGTGGTGTGCCCTTTGGAGGTGTTGACTGAGGTGACGGCACTGGATCCACGCTTGTCGTTCGTACAATTGGCGTGGCATTTGAAGCACTACCACTAATCGGACGGATGATAACATCAGTCCCCTCAAACGTCAGCGCCGTATCGCCAGAGTTCAACTCGGTTTCGGGTGTCACCGCATCGGCGCTAACGATGACCGGATAAAGTGCTGAGAGCAACAGTCTCACCCATTCTGAGTTCAGAGCAAAGTCTCTAAATTCCGTTGAGCGCGCATGAAGATCCGAAAGGAAGCGAATGACGGTGTGTAGAACACTAGCATAGCTTGCTACTCGTTCACTATCTCGCGAGAAGTTGGAGCGTGTCTCGAGGGCAGTGGCAAGGTTCATAGAACTTGCTCGCGGGCGTAGTTCAGTAGACGAAGCGTGCTTCTTAAGCGCGAAAGATGGGTCGATATGGGTTGCCGGCGAGTCTGGATCATCTTGGTGTCTCATCACATCTTTCAGACCATGCTGCAGCATCGCTGTGATGACAGACAGAGAGTCGGGGTATACGACCTTTCGTTTTCCAAACGTCTCCAGCAAGCTGAAGAAGTCAAAGTTTCTGTCAAAATTGATCTCGGCGACGTCGTAGCCAAACAAGATGCTGAAGCAAATGGGCCATAGAGTCGGCATGTCCCAGAATCGCTTCAATCTGTTTGACATGATGATGAAGCCTCCCGACTTTCCAGAAAATTTCGAGGTATAGTTTGAGCCATGGGTGACTAGAAGACGCGCCAGGATCTTACAGCCATGAACGACAACTTCCGGGTCGTCTTCAGCCAACAAGTAAAGGAGCCACTACAAACATTAGCAAAGAAAAATGCAAGATGTACTCGCTCTGACCTTATTTGTTACAGTTCGTGCAAACTTCTTGATGTGCGTTGTATTGCCCTTTTCACACAGAATGCGCGAGTACATGCTAAGAACCTTGACACCAAGCTGCTTCTTAGTCAAGAATTTCAGACCAGAAGCGATAGCAGCCGCAGTGGGATCAGTTGGTGTGCCCCGCCGTCGTGGAACTGGAGTGCTCGATCTAGATATGGCTGAAAGAGGTCGTGGAGTTCGTGATGAAGATAAAGGTTGTGAGTGGAAAGCGTATGTGATGAAAAGCGACAGCGATCGCATGACCTCTTGGCTAAAGTTGGACGCAACAAGGACTTCGAAAGCGCCCATAAAGTGAGATATCGTGTCTTCTGAAACGACCTCTCCTTTCATGGCATCGAGCAGCCTCTTGACAATTCCTGGGGATGATTAGCACGATTTGCAAAGTGTAGGTATGTGTAACATACTCATCCTTATCAGCCTTCGGCTATTAAATTCGTGATACTTGCTCTTAACTGCGAATGTCACGAACTGTTTATAGTAAAGCTCTTGGATTCGAGGCGCCGACTTTCGCCAGATGTCCAGGTCAATGAGCAGGATGCGATAAGCAAGGGGGTTGATGATGAAGGACTCCATCGGCTCTGTATGGTTATATCCAACGAATCCAAGGATGAGACTCAATAGTTGAAACGCCAGTCGATCGCGGTCCTCGTTAGAGACCTGGAGTCGGGTGACAGTTGAGTCGCCGCTGCTGCGGTCGTACCCCAGCTTCACGCGGAGAAGCATCGCCAGAATGCCGTATCCATTGTCCTTTTCGATAGCTTCACTGTTCCTCCAGCTCTGGCGAATACAGTAAAACAACATCTCCGCCGCTCTCACGGTCTCTTCTATCGATAATGCTCGCTCGAACAGTTTTAGGGCCAAGGGAGTGAAGCCAGCAAGTCGCCACAGGTTCTCATCTAAGTACGATGGCACAGCGACGATAGGATTGCCTCGGAATTGCAGAAGGCCTTGAACTCTGAACAAGGAGTCCGGAAGACTTGGTACTGCACAGTTAATGGCTAGAGGAGCACCCTCTTGGTTTGATGCGCGGAAGAGATTGCGAGCGCAATTCCGTGGGAGTGACCTCAAAAGCCCTGTGTCATAGAATTGCACATTTTCCGGGAATGTCGCCGAAGGAAGGATGCTGAGGAGAATCTTGGATTCCGGTAACAACGAACCTGCTTTCTCACGGACAGCCCTTATAATGTCCGAGGTCTCGCCCTTCCCAGGATGTGCAATCTCGTTGCGAAGCCCTAGGGTTGCTGATGCCTCATAGGTCTGAAAGCCTCCCAAGCTGTCCTGAAAGTTGCCTTGATACCGCGGACCGAGGCCAAAATGAACTGCCAGAAAGTCATCACTTAGAGCATCCTCAAATAAATGCGCCGAAGCAAGTGACCATCGCGAGAACACAAGGCCAGGTCCAATTTGGTTCGAAAGGTCTTTCGGTGTACCAATAAACGCCTGCACTGGGTTTGTCTTGTTCTGGTTCGAGTTGAACGAGGCAAAGCTGTCATGGGCACCAGTTGACAAGGGCGGAAGATGGGGATAGTTGCAGCGAATTTGTTCTGAGAATTCACCGTTCACATAGAGTGACGCCTTGCTAGTGACTAATGCCTTTGGTCGGCGATGCACAATAGCGATGTGGTACCATTTCTTCTCCTTGAACGAAACAGATTTGAACCTGACACTGGGTTTGTTGGAAGTAACAGATGTTTGGAGGATAAAGTTGTGAGTATCCCTCTCAAGATACATGAGCAGAAAGCATGCTTGTGTGGAGTCAAAGACACCGAATATTGTCGTGTGTGCAGTAGGATCAAAGCTGTCTACTCGAATCCACGCTGTAAATGTGTAACCTGCACTAGACTGTGGCGGGAACGATCGGCCAAGACTGGACAACTCAAGGGACGAATGGCCATGCAATGAGAGATCGAATTGGAAGAAAGGAGGGCCAGAATGCTTGGATAGCATCTGTAAGCAGAACTCGGAGGCTTCAGACCCAGGCCTTGATAAGAGGAATTGTGTATCGGCAGGTTCATTCACACCCAAAAACATGAGCATTTTGCAAATACCCAAAACCTTCTCTCGCTCGGGCGGGCTCAATGCTGAATCGGCATCGAAGACCACCCGTAGGAATTGTGATAAGGCACCCGTCGAATGGACGGCAGCCCGGTTATATATAGAAACCACGATAATATTGTGAATTGTCTCCAAGACGAGTAGAGAGGCAGGGTTTGCGAGGCCATCTTTCATTCGAGGAATGGCCATCCAGAAGCTGACAACAGCTCTCAAAATTTCAGGATGCCGTATTATGGTCTTGGCATTGACAACCTCCTTCACGCCAGGTGTAATGTTCTCGGCAGACTTGGCCAGCACGAGGTCCCATTGTTCTTCAGCACTGTCATCCTCTTCTTCTTTTGGGGAGTTCTCGTCGTCGGGTCGTAGTGATTTCGCGATGGATTGGCACAGAAGATCGAGTGCTTCGTCGTCGAGGGAAAAGGCGAGCAGCTTGCCAAAGACATGACAGCTTATCCAGGCATCAGGCTCAGCCCCGCCGAGTCCTATGCTTGCGATAACTTGCTCTAAAGCCTCCCAGCCGCCTCCCTCGACTCGATATCGAAAAAACCGTCGGTTTCCAGAATGTCCACGCAGCGCCGCCGAGAGCAGGTTGAGGCAGTCTCCTAGCAGCTTAAACAGAGCAAGCATGTCAGCATCGCTTCGCTTATCGGGGTCGTAGTAGCCTGAAAAGGCTCGCAGCAGGTTAAGGATGGTTTGGAAGCCGTCGGCATGTCGAAAGTCATCTTGCAGAACGGGCGAGTGCGTCGCAGAAATATGCTGTATAATATGTCGGAGTTTCCGTAATAATGGCGGTATTTGAGGGTATCCGTCTTGCTTGTGTAATGTCGTATCGAGGTTCAGAGCTTCGAGCAAGCCCTTTATTATCTCGAAGGACTTGCTATTCGGTGGGTTCGAGGCCGAAGTGGACGACCGGTATCTTCTTGGTATTGAGGCCATTGTGTGGATTGTTTAATCACGGGTTCACGGGTTCATTCCAGGAGCAACCTTTCCCCCCTGAGCCCTTCAAGGGTCCAGGCCGTTATCAGTCGTCGTAGGCATCGAAGAGTAAGATTTAGAACTTGTTGGAGCTACCGGCGCGGGGCGCATGAAGCTCTTTGGCAGGGGAGGGACAGCGCACACAACACGACCACGGGGCTCGGCGATTTCGAAGGGAGTTCGGCGGGAGGTATCGGGGCTCGAACTCGTCAAACAGATTCTGAAGCTGAAAATTAGCGAAGGTGTCTCGAAACAAACGGTTACGACTGGAGCCTGGACTACCTGTGCTCAATGCTGTAACTCGGGGTCAGCCTTGGAGGTGTGGCTTGGCTGTGGCGAAGGCGGCCCCTCACTCCAAAGCCAGTGCCACTACCTTTGGGCGGATCGTCTGAGCTGACGAAGCTCGAGTCACGGTGTTGGAGTGACATGAACGCGTGCACCTGATGGAAACCCCACACCTGGATAGAGAGGAGGGTTTCAATGTGAGGGTTTTGGAGAAGACCAGCTACATCGGTTCACTCATCGCGATTTTTCGATTCATAATGGTGTTGATCCTCGAGACATTGTCTTATTTGAAACGCCATGTCTCGGTGACGTCGATATTTGGTTCAGGGTAGCTTGCACGAACAAGTAGCGTCACATCTGCATGTCATGAAGTTGTGCACCCAGTGGCCCTCTTCTTTTTGTTTCCGGTATAATTGAGACAGACTATGTATCTGTGTAGCTTTCGTGTAAGATATGGTTTTCACGGGTCACTTTGATGATCGGTCTTGGATAAACATATCCTATCTAGAAGAATGCTTGTGAAAGAGAAGATGCTCGAAAATCGACAATACAATGGACGGGGTCAACATCAGGAAGATTAGGATAAGAGGCTGTAGCCAAAAATTTCTTGTGAAAATGTTCACTGTCAATGAATCTGAATTTTTGAGATACGCTGGGCAACATGCTTCGAATGCGACATTGGCCTCAAATCAGGGTCTTGCTGCTCAGCTCCACGGTGCATGCATCTATCTATAAGCAAGTCGGACTATAGAGCCACGGACACATGAATAAAATAATGCCGACTGATTGTTTAAAGGATCTGATCTGATTTCCGTGTTTCTATCGCCTGAATATTAACTTGTTTCACTGAAGCTTATGCTGTTATTTACAATGTTAGTCTAATAATCATCATAAATAGATCAGGAGCTTTGTCGATCATGGCACAATTGAAACCATAGATGTTCCGAGATCCGCTTATCCTTATCTTAAACATGTAGGTATTAGCTTATCTACTGGACAAGAGTTGATAAACAGACAATTTGTTGAGCAGCTCGGTCGTCCGACGCCTAGAATGAGCTACAAGTACTGCTTAATGGCGTTATCTGAACGGGCGAGATAACAATTGCTGCCGATACTTGAGAGTGGAGAGCTCCCCGAGAGCTACCAGATGCAGACACGCTACGCATGCGTATGTACCTCACCCGAGCTTGGAGCTCAAGGTGCCTGGCGTGCATTGACAGAGAGCAAAGCACTGGCCAACGTAAAGCCCCGGATGTTTTGGGTGCCTGGTGAGATGATGAATGAATGCCGTGAAATAGCTTATCAATTTCGCATGGTGAATCATGACGTCTACTCTGCCGTGTTGTCCTTCCAAGGAATCGAATCTTCCAAGACAAAAGGTCACTTTAACCCTGGGAACGGACTGGGATGGTGAGGCGCTGCTGGCGTTGGCTTAGAGCGAGTAGCACTTGAGAGTCGAATTGAGACATGGGCATGCTACACTGGGCACGTGCCAGGGACGTCGTCTGACTCGATGGATCAGGCGGATTAGGTCAGTGGGGGCCAATCGGAGCCAAGGCACTCCCCGCATTCTGCGTTTTAGCACTGGGTAGAGAGACACCTGTTTTTGGCTGCAAACACCGCAAACTGGAAGGTACCTGGCTTGTTGAAGCTCACCCTGTCTGGGTGGATCTTGGTTTCGGCGCGAGCAGGATACTTTGATCTGCCTGAGGTAGCACAGTGTGACGGAGCTTGCGAATCCATGATGAACTGTATCTGTTTATGGCTGAGTAACTGTAATGGATCAACCTTGAGGAACGAATATTACGTTGAAGCCAGAATACTGCTGGAATATCATTGAAAGGACACCTTATTATTCATGAAGTTTGCTGAAAAGGTTGAATCACTAGCGAATCAGTGAGTACAGAGGCAAATCTTGCTCTCAACCTTCCAGTACAGTGATGTCGTGTTCGCTCCCGTTACCGAGAGCCTATCCATGAGCCATGACTCGAAACGAGGCGGACAAACACGACCGGGTTGTCAGCCTTCGTCAACATGAGGCAATCACTCGCCATCAGTTGACTCTCAAACGATCAGAAGCGGTGAATGGGTACTTGCATACTCACTGTACCTCCTTGACACTCAATAAAAACGCCGATAACAGGCTCCTCATCTTCATCATGACCATTCCTCGGGTCAAGACGGCTGAATTGTAGCCCGCCTCGGCCTTCTGAACTCAGTGCATGGCCAAACTCTCACACGGTCCGTCATGAGAGCTAAGAGGTACCTGGCTCAAACAGGTGCCGTTATCGCATTGCCTCGGTGACGGCCATTGGTCCTCTAGCACCTGCGCTAAACTATATTCGGCTATCAGCCACTGTGTTATCGCTCATCCTAGTGATGGATGCGTCACACCCTCCTGCCGGGTCCCCCAGGCCCGCTGAGGCAACACTGGAGCTGTCGCACGCTGCTCGTGCTTTGCTTATCTACCCCAGGTGCTGCCGCCATCGCTTCTTCTTCCTTTCATCATCTCATCCATATCCATCATCTCTCTCCCCATCCTTTGAAGTATCGATCTCGTCTGATTCCATCTATTCAGACGGTCGAGGACATCAAGTTGTCCATTTGTTTTCTGTCTTTGAGTCGCAGGTAGACCAAACACAAGCTTTGTCGCTTCAGCCTCGTCATTGCGCCTTTCGTCACCATGAAGTCCGCTCTCACCCTCTCTATGGCGGCTGTCGCCAGCGCTGCCTCGTTCAGCGTCGGCACCGTCCACGACAAGGCCGCTCCCATCCTCAGCTCCATCGATGCCGAGACCATCCCAGACTCGTACATCATCAAGTTCAAGGACCATGTTGATCATGCCGCTGCCAGCGACCATCACATGTGGGTTCAGGACACACACAAGCAGGGCGAGACTGAGCGCCTCGAACTGCGAAAGCGCTCCATTCCTTTCACAGACAAGACCTTCTCTGGCTTGAAGCACACCTTTGATATTGGTGATGCCTTCAAGGGCTATGCCGGCCACTTTGACGAGTCCATGATCGAGAAGGTCCGAAACCACCCGGACGTAAGTATCTCTCTGATTATGCCTCATGATTATCAGAAGCTAACATGAACCAGGTCGAGTTCATTGAGCGAGACACTCTTGTCCACACCATGGTCCCTGTTTCCCAGAACATGGTCACTGAGGACAAGTGCGATGGCGAGACCGAGCGACAGGCTCCTTGGGGTCTTGCCCGTATCTCCCACCGCAACACCCTCAACTTTGGTACCTTTAACAAGTACCTCTACTCTTCGGATGGTGGTGAGGGCGTCGATGCCTACATTGTTGACACTGGTACCAATGTCGACCACGTTGACTTCGAGGGTCGTGCCCACTGGGGTAAGACCATACCCTCTGGCGACGCCGATGAGGATGGCAACGGTCACGGTACTCACTGCTCTGGTACTGTCGCCGGTAAGAAGTACGGTGTTGCCAAGAAGGCCAACGTCTATGCTGTCAAGGTCCTCCGATCTAACGGCTCTGGATCCATGTCCGACGTTGTCAAGGGTGTCGAGTTTGCTGCCACTAGCCATCTCGAGCAGAAGAAGAAGGCTAAGGACGGTAAGCGCAAGGGCTTCAAGGGCTCCGTCGCCAACATGTCTCTTGGTGGTGGTAAGACCCAAGCTCTCGATGCTGCCGTCAACGCTGCTGTCCGCACCGGTATTCACTTTGCTGTCGCCGCTGGCAACGACAATGCTGATGCTTGCAACTACTCCCCCGCTGCCGCCTCTGAGCCCGTCACCGTCGGTGCCTCTGCTCTCGATGACAGCCGTGCCTACTTCTCCAACTACGGAAAGTGCACTGACATCTTCGCCCCCGGTCTGAACATTCAGTCCACCTGGATCGGCTCCAAGTACGCCGTCAACACCATCTCTGGTACCTCCATGGCCTCTCCCCACATTGCTGGTCTCCTCGCCTACTACCTCTCTCTTCAGCCCGCTGAGGACTCCGAGTACGCCCTTGCTTCCATCACCCCCAAGAAGCTCAAGGAGAACCTCATCTCCGTCGCCACTGAGGGTGCTCTATCCGACATTCCCTCCGACACCCCCAACCTGCTCGCCTGGAACGGTGGTGGCTGCAGCGATTACAAGAAGATTGTTGAGGCTGGTAGCTACAAGGTGAACAAGGCTGCCCCCTCTTCTCGCGTCGAGGAGATCAAGCACGCTGTTGAGCAGGAGGTCAACCTCGTCTCTGGCAAGCTGACCACCGGTGCCAAGGAGCTTGGCTCCAAGGCCGAGAAGTTCTCCAAGAAGATCCACGAGCTCGTCGATGAGGAGCTTGAGGAGTTCCTTAAGGAGCTCAACCTGTAAGATCTATAATCTTATCACTGGGTGCATTGGGTACACATTATGTTGGGATTACGGATTGTTATGGGTCTTTTTGGTTTGGGTTACACGACATTGATAGGGGCGCTTGCTCTTCTTGATGACCAGTTGTCATCACATTGTGCGCTTGAATGCATGGGTTAGTCCATGGGGCAGGCTAGATTTAGGCTTGCTCATATTACAATACATCTCCTTATTACAAGATCATTCTTCTCCATCGTGATGTCTGCTTTTTGTGCCGTTCATGTGAATGCAATGTTTCTACCTTACCCTCAGGTGCCCGCCTTGCCAGCGGCGGTAAGGTGCCTTGGTGCAGGGGCGTGTACCTCTGGTAACGTTCTTTCTCTCCGTGTTGCTCACCTGCGAATAGTTCCTTCCATCTGCGAACCATGCCAACAGTGCTTCCGTTCCTTCCTCATATTTACCTTGAGCATGTGGAGTCACTCTTTTGCCATGTCTATCTTTTGTTCTATTTACTTGGTGCCATCACCAACAAGGCATCACTCTATCCTTCATATTGGTGTTTTCGAGTCTACAATCAGCCTTCATTTATACTCAACTCTTATTTGCAGTTGCAAATCCGAACATTTATGAGACATGCTGCGACGTAACAGCTCTCGAAAGAAGAATCGCCGCCCACTGAGTCGAAGCAAAACGACCAACTCTGTAGCCCGCAGTCCCATCCGTGATCTTGAATCCATCAATCCTGCCAGGGCTGAACGAGATGCCAACATTGCTGCTGTAGTCTCGTATCAACGAGCTCAAGATAGAGACAGTAGCGAGGGAATGCCACTCCCACGGGACCCTGCGAGCTTCTACCCCGACAGGAGTGATGGCACTGGCAGCGTCATCAGACACAGCCTGGAGCGGACTGACAGTGCTCTAAGCGGCCATGGCAGTTCAAACATCGCTCGAAAGAAAAGCGTTCGCTTTACCGGCCCGTTAGCTCACCCACGCAGAAACTTTGCATCCAGAGCGAATGGTGGAAGAGATTCTCCAACAAAAGCAACTTCCGCGATCCATGCTTTCGGGAACGCAAACGCCAGACCCTCATCCACGACAGCGTTCCATAAAGAACGACCAGATAAAATTTCTCTTACCCGACGTTACCTAGAGACGCTGCAGCCACCCGAAATGTGTTACAACCCAGAAGAAGATGCTGTCTCGATGGCCGCATCCTACAAAAAGGTTAGAAAGTCCCGGTCAATGGTGACTTCCTCGCATGCAGACACAGGAACACTTTCTAGCAAGACCTGGTCTGCAAGGACTCACCAGGTGGCTACAGTTTCTCGACGTCTACCTACGAATAGCGGAAATGAACCGATAAAGGATACGATGCCCCCCAATACCAGCCTCAGAGCTTCTACGTCAATGGGATTCCTCAAAACACGACGACGACTGGCAGCGTCACGTTCAAGTAGCCGCGCTGATGACCATGATCTTGCGGTTCAAATTGCCAGAGAGAGATTTCGGCAGATACAAGAGCAAGATGTGAAAAAGAGTCAATCGTCTTCTTTACCACGCCCAAAGCACACGCAAAGCGAAGGCTCTCCCTTCCGAAAATCGATGCGCAATAGCAGCAACAATACGGCAGTCTCGGCCTTTTCTACCATCTCTGTTTCAAAGCAGAGAGGCATCCGAAAGACGGCGCGCAAAGTATCTCATGGACTTAGATCTAGACTCCGAGGGCTGTTTGGCAGAGGAAAGAGTTCCGAGGACCCGGATCAGCACGAAAACGAACAAGTCGCGGTGGAGAAGGATTCGGATGCAGAGAGTTGCTTGCAGATCGGAGATGCTGAGTCCACTGAAGGAGCCTCCATGTTTCAGGTTACATCGCATATTCCTTCTCTGCACGACGTACCGTCCAACCAGCAGCTCAGGTCTCGCAAAGGCAGCGTTGAAAGCTTTGGAGATGGCGACCAGCATATTCCTGATGACCAGTCTCGTGTCACCAGCTGGACGAACTCGGTGACAAATACTGTGACAAGCCATGGGACTCTTGGAGACTGGGAGAGGCAGCGCCTCTCTGTGATTAAAGAGAATGGCACGCATATTCCTTCATCAGTTCGATCGATCGAATATCTGGAGCAGCAAACTAGAGACATGATTGCAGAAATGTCGGTTGACAGCGAACGTGTCTACTCAGCCCTTATGGAGCGACTCGCACGCAAAGAGCCAACGGATAGGGTCATGCAGTCTCAACCAGGCTCGGTCAAATCCAGAGGAACAAACACCGGAGATAGTGATGGTCAATCCATCAACAGACAATGGGATTGCTCCACAATTCGGTGCGTTCGGCCTGATGATAACATTTTCAGGGACAACGCAGATTATGCTTCTCGAAGTTCAAGCTCAGTTACTGAGGTCCCCGATCATGAGAACAAGCACCAGCCCCAAGCCGGCCACACATCTACAGTCGAACACACGGCTGCATTGGATTGGAGCGACGGTAGGACTCACTCTGAAAGCGAGTATACTAGTGTTCTACTTCAGGGCCTGGAACCACACAGGACGATCACCCAGAGGAGCTCTGCATTTTTCGCAAGTCCTTCTTGTCAATCATTCCGTTCACCAACCCCTTATCGCCGCGCTCTCAGAGCAAGCCAAATGAACTCCTCTGAAGACGAACAATGCGATTTCCAGGGATCACGGTATCTACATTCGGTGTCGACCTTATGCCTTCCCACGCGTCAAGATAGCAGCCCATCTTCAGGGAAGGATTTGCAGGTGGGAGACACGGAAAGTGTTTACTCTTGTGCAGGGGATGATGTAAACCTGGGCCATTTAGCGTCAGACACCTTGGGACAGAATGGGACCTGGATTTACAACGATCCTGGACCACCGCCAGAGGTACCTGCCCGACTGCCGTACCGCCAACACCAACGAGATACATCCGCGGCGAGTTCTGGAGAATGGAAGACCTGGCTTAGCTCAAAAGTGTCACAGCTCGAAGCACCTTTGACACCCACCAAGCGAGAGAAGTGGAACGACGTGCTTCCAAAACTGGGTCATGTTAGAGAAAACGCTTCTATGGGTTCAACACCTGAGCATTTCGCATCTGCGAAGGATGGAGCAATAAACCGCAGCCCTTTGAGCAAAGTCAAGGGCAATGCGCAAACCTCTCAAGATAGAGGTAGTCCGGCAAAACCATCGCGTCAAGTCTTTATCGGATACGACGAGAATGCAGCACCGAGTTACAAAGCCAATACCTATACCAAAGAGCGGCCCCCATCTATACCGCCCAGGAGCACGCTACGAGCGGTACCATCTCTGCCAAGTGTCGGCTCAAGAGGATACATTCCAGACACAGGTTCGGTGAAGGAGATTCCCCGCATGCGATCTCTGAATACAATAGGACGTCTCGATTCGACCCCAGAGGAATCTATCAACAAGAGACGGTCCCGAACGCGCGTCACTGGTTGGCAAGGCTCACCTACCAAGTCAAGCCCTGGGGTCCGTACTCTTACAAATACACAACCTCCCACAACAGAATCACCTGCTCTTAGAGGAGACTTTGGCTTGAAGTATCCGATAAGATCTCAAACACTAGAGAGACAACCGGGAGACACGATGAGGGATCGAGAGTCTGATGCTCAGGCGATGGGTAGCAAGACGATGGTGGAATTGTTTTTGAGTAGCCGGCGGAACCAGGGAGATGGTAGAAGTAGTGGATTTGGCAGTTCACCCGCGGCGTTTCTTTGAAGTGCCATGTGTGCGAGTCGTTGAAGTACATCGATATGGGGAAGTGTAATGTTTAGTGGAGGAGTGGACAGTTATGCTGTAGCAGGTTTAATACTCTTGTATATATCTTAGCTGAGGAGTCATTGGCCGTAGGGCTTTCGTTCGTATCAAGACGTGCCTAGACACAAACTCATTGAGACAATATTTGAAGAGGTCGCGCAACTGTATACTATGAATTGAGACCAGATGCCTGAGTCACACCGTCAATGCGTATGATGTGAGTCTTGGATGTAGACGAAAGAGAACGTGTATTCATTACTATTAATGTCTACTTATCCTGGTCGAGCGGACAGACGTGAACCTCCCAATACTTGGCATACTCCTTAGGGAAACTCTTCTCCCGCTCCTTGCTAACCCACTCTCCATACTTCTCATGCGTAACGGCCTCATCCAGCACCCCATTCTCTTTGTTCGTCTTTGTAAACTCCAAAAAGTCCATCGTGACTTTGACATACTCCCCCAGCGCCTTCTTCACATCAGCCGTAGCACCGGTTGCAAAGTTAAGCAGCAATGGCTGCAGGAGCGGCGCATCGGTTACACTGGGATGCGCCGTTCCAACGCTTGTGAGAAACCATGCTGAACCGACTTTGTCGCGAACGCCGCGCACGAGCTCGAGAACTGTGTCGAAGTGAGGACGGCCGAAGAAGATACTGTGTGTTTTGGACCAGGAGTTGGAGTGCACGACGAGGAGGGGCACGGGAATGTTGGTGTTGAGCTGGCCGCTTGATTTGCCGGGGTCCAGAGCGATACCGCCGATGGCGGGATTCGTCGCGGTGGTGTTGGCTGTTTTGAGGGCTTGGAGAGCACCTGTTGCGCCGTAGGAGTGGCCGTTGATGGTGAGGTGTTTAAAGTCCAGACGATCCTTCCATCCATCCAATGTACTACCTTCGCACCGAGAGCTCGAGGCGAAGATATCCTTGCCCTTACCGTCATTGACATCCTTCAGGACTCGAATAGCCTGCATGATCTCCTCCGTGCGAAACGCAAGCTGCTCTTTCTTGAGCAAGGTATCGTTCATAGGCGGCTCAGAAATGAGATCGCCCTCCTTCAAGAGAAAAACAGGTCTGTCCTTCTTATTCTTGATCTGGACCATACTACCGGGACAGCTTCCATCGCGATGTTCAAGCGCAGCGATGACGTGGCCCCGGCTGGCGAGTTCACCGAGATAGTGCGTGTAATCCGTTCTCGAACTCACAGACCCGTGCGAAAACACCATGACGGGAAACTTCTCCCCTCCAGGTCCCAAGAGCGGGACGTCGACTTTGGCGGGGATCTTGATACTGCCCACGAGAACCCATAGCGCAAATGTGAAGATGGGTCGGATGATGAAGTTGTTCACTCCCGCTGCGCGCGCATATCCCTCTGCTGTTAGACTCAGTGGTTTCGGCACCCAAGGATGCAGAGCACCCTTTGACCTGGCGCCCTTAGCAGCAGGGTAGTACACCGTAAACAGCACACTCTCAACCTCAAACGCCGGCTTCTTCGTACTCTTCAGTAGCGTCTCAGACAAACGCTTCGGTTTCTCAAGCGGAATCTCCAGATCAACAGCCCCTACGTCATGGGGCCCCGAATAGGCTGGTAATCGTGACGAAAAGAACGGCTGCCATGTGATAAAGCAATAAAGCACGTAAACACCGATAACAGAACACGCAACATATCGCCACGTCAATCTCGGACGGAGGACGTGTCTCAGATATTGCGCGAACGGTTGTAAAGAGGCTGTGATGCGTGTGAAGATGCTGGATGGGCGAGGATCGAGCCAGCGCGGTTTAGGCGCGGGCGGATCCATGGTTAGCGGAAGATCCGGGTCGGAGGAGGAGTCTGAGAAGGGGGAGTTGAGGCGGTTGAGTTCGAGGTCGATTGAATTTTGAGACTGTGACATTTCTTGGAGGAGGAGGAAGTTGGTGATGAGGGAGGTGAAGTGAGGTTGAGGTGATGCGTTGAGTGTTTCTTGTTAGTAAGTAAGTGATGAGGGTGGCGATGACGCAAGCGGGTCTGGTCGCATTCAGCCTTTATCGATTGGAGAAGCGATTATTCATCAACGATAGAGACAGTGAACTTTGAGAAATCTAATATTGACATTCAGGAAGTGATTAGCTACGATGGATTATATGATCTTTAGTGGCGGAAATTGCTCTGTGGTACTCTTTTACACTCACTGCGAAGATCGATTCCATCACAGAGTACAGTGTCAAATACAGTACGTATAGACACCGTTCCCTGTCTCACAATTGAGTTGACCATTCAGTAACTTCAATGGTAAAAAGAAATAAAAGATATTACCGAACTTCCTGTTAACATGAAGCTCAGGATATCTAAAGAGGTGAGTAAAACTAGTCATTCTGAAGCTGCTGCAAGATAAATTGAATTTCTTCGCTGCATGGCTGTTCGCATTCACCCGACTCACATCACTTACACGCACACATAGCAACACTTCTGTAATGGTTTCTCAAATATCGAAACGCTGCTAGAGTTCTATACCATAGTTGCGTATTTGATGATGACGAGGCTATGTGATTTAATGCTTCAGCTAGGTTCGCAGTCTGCTTTCCCGGTTGCATCTAACTAGTATTTCATATGAGTAGGGCTGAACAACACTATCTGAGATATGACCCTTCAAATCATAGTGCTAGTCACTTGGAGTGATGCTGCCTGTAACATTTCAATGGTATTGGAGTCAGAAACTGACAAGAATGTAAGAGAGCTGCGATAACAAGCATAGCTAGCAACAATGAGCTGATCTCAATCTTGAAGTTCAAAGAAGCATATTGCAAGAATGGCCGCCAACGAGATTTCTTAATATAAGATCGACGTATTAGAAGTTTCTAGTGGAGAAATGCCTTACAGGAAATATCATTCTAGCCCTCGACTAATTAACATGGACATACATCTTGTTGCCAAGAAAGTCATAGCTGCTATAGCTTATACTGCATACAAGCAATCCGCAAATAGTCCTCACGGTCTGTTAAATAACCCCTTCAAACTTCTATTGGCTAGATACTTGTGAGGTATGCGGGGACTATACCTGCAGAAACCCTGGAAAGTCACAGTGGCAGTCAGAAACCTGGATCATGCTGATGACATGGTGGTGCTATAATAGGCGAATTTGACATATTATGATCCAACTTCTTCACCATAATGAGGAGTAGAGAGTCTCAGGTGAAACCGTAGTTCCCGGAAACAACAGGGTGATTTGAAGGGTGGCCCGAAAATACCGCGTTTAGCTATCTCATAAAGTCCACGAGACCCTGTCGACGATCAAAGCTTCCAATTATACACTGCCACGCACGACATGTGAGAAACTAAGATTTGCTATGTATGTAAAGCACCCGCATTGTTCGCGTCAACGGTGCGAACAGCACACATAGTAGCATTGCCAGGGCGATGATGGACATAGCCTGCAGTAGTATCACCTGTCACTTCTGAAACCCCTCGATTTCTAAACTCAAAATAATATCCGCCCTGTAAAACACAAAAGACGTTGGGTTAATCTGGGGCTGATCGGCAGAGTTGCAGGAGGTTAGGTCACATCCAAGAGACAGGGTACATACATAATCGCTAAGAGAGTTCAGCTACGTCACACCCGATCTGGAGTACGTAATGTCTTGGCGCACGATAGAGTGCGAGAGTTTCTTGTCGATCGTCGATGCTTTATCCCGAGAACTGGCAAAATAAGTCGAAGTCTGCTGGACACGGTAATATCTTATCCATATTGGGTCAGGTCATATCATCCAGCCTGAACGACATGCGACAATAGTGACACGACTTCACCTCGAGGAGTCGAAAAGAAAGGTGTGAGGTATATTTGAAGAAGAAAAAAAAAAGGTATCATGCTCGTTATTACTCTATGTCGTCCGTGGTACCCCGTCGTCATTCTAATTTCCAACCATGGTATCAATGCCCTCCCAAGTTAATGCCCTCCCATTCCGTTGATCCGATCTCAGCCCCTCCCGTCAGCCCACACCCGTAATTTCTTCAGCGAACCCGTTTCACTGGAGCACAAACTGGGATAACTAGTCAGCATTAATCTCAATCTCCTGTATCGTTCATTGTTACGTTGTTGTTGTTCCTCCTAAGCCGGACATTTGAGGGATGTTGCTTCTTCCGCTTTCGAATCCAGTGCTGTTGTAGTAGTTTGAGGGTATTTGCTGCAGTGCTTATGACTGTCAAGTAAAGCCTGTATCTCTTGAATCTCGCTCTGTAAGGAGATGATCTTTGCCTTGAGGGCTGCGTTCTCAGTCTTGTGGTCTTGGCCGCGGGCCGTTGATGTCGCGTGATCTGCTTGAAGGGCCATATTTATGTACAAGGTAATTTTGATGATAAACTGAAGAGGGATATGGCTGGAGGAAACATCTCCCCCTTTGAAAAAGAAACGACATGGACGATTAGATATACATGTGTCAGTATCGAACTGTCTACTCATCAACGATCCCATCCCGGGTTAGCAGAAAAAGAACGCGGGCTAGAAGCCACCTCGGCCGAGTGGCTCACCGAAAGACTCGCATAAGCATTGTGTCATAAGCACTTCATCGACCCCGTTTTCTAGTGTCAAAGTCAGACTAGGCGTGTCAGTTGGACCCTGCCATTGGCGTGCGCTCATTTAATTCCATGGGTTTTTCGATTTAGGTTGAGGGCTATTTCATCTACCGAGTCAGGCATTTAGGAATCAGATTTCACAAGCGTTACATGGCCCTTTTTGAGCCTATAGATCAATGACCCTGAGATTTGGCGTTTACATCCACCCAACCCTTCTAAAGATAAATGTCGCGCCGCTGGCCAATGCCGTGGCACCAGTAAATACAATCAGCGTGCCATAGCCCGTTCCGTATCCACCTGCTGCTTGGCCGTGCCACGGCATTCCCTTTATTAACGCTCCACTTAATGGGCCGGACACTATGTTTCCTATTCCTCGTCCCGCTGAGAGGACGCCTAGTACCATGGCGGGATCAAACGATGTTCCGCTGGTGCGAGTGTTGGAGGGTGTTGAGGACACCATTTGCATGATTCCGGTCCAGGCTGATGTGTATGAACCTGCAAAGATGCCGTAGAAGATGCAGAACACATACAGAATCGGCAGGTTTGTTGAGAAGCCCCAGAGGAGAAACGTGCTCAGTGTTGTGCCGGCTGCTGAAATCATGAAGCAGTCTGTAACATGCAGTCGGTCTGTGAGAGCACCCATGGCAACGCAGCCAAAGACCGAAGCGACGTTGATGAGCAGAACCGTGAGAGCAGACGCAAACGATCCCGCTCCAAGAGCAGTCCGAGCATACGACGGAAGATAAATCCCAGGCAAGAAGAAGCCCAAAGCTTGGGCAATGTTGGCCAGCTGATGAAGCAGAAAGTTGCGTCTCAATGCAAAGCCCAACTTGAGAGGATTGATATGCCTCGTCGCAGAGTACGGCAACCGCGGTTTGATGAAATACGCCAACGGCAACGTCAACAAGAACAAGGAGACCGCCCAAATCCTCAACGTGGTACGAAACCCGTATTCATGCAGAAACTTTTCAAAAAGAAGCGGCAACGCAAAGCCCGCAAGACCGGTCCCAGACCACATGATCCCAAACGCAAAGCCCTTACGCTTGGCGAACCACTCGTCCATGTAAAGGATACAAGGACAGTAGGATATGGAACCACCGATGGCGTAGAGGACGCCCTGGGTGAGGATGAGATGAGTGGTGTTCTGGGAGAATGAGCTTAGGGCGAGGGCGATGCACATTATGAAGAGGCCGATCATCGGAGACCAGCGGCTTTGTCTTGGGTAGAGACGTTGAAGGCCCATTGTGAAGGGGAGGCCGAGATACATGATACCCTATGGATGTGAGTAGAGGATGGTAGGGAGGAGGTTGTAGAGTGTACCATTGCACAAGTACCGATGACGGCGATGGCTGATGAGCCTTCGAAGGGGGCATTGGTGCTGTAGTAATCCTGGAACACACCAAATGCAAAAGGGAAGCCTATCATTATCGTCAGTGGATGAATACCAGCAACTCCAGATGAGACTTACCCCATGTAAGAGCCTCGACCATAAAAGAAGCCGCCAAGAACAACCAAGCATCCTTCCCGCCATCTACCGGCGGAAGAGAAGAAACTTCATTCTCATGAGTGCTTGTAAGGTCAAGACCCGATGAAGTAAAGCCCTCTTCACGGCCAGGATCTTGACGAAGCTCAATCGAAGTTTGGCTCATGACTGTTACAATTCCAATGTTTAGGGGGTTTTTTGGCTTTGATATTCGGGGATTAAATTTTCTTATAGGGATGAGGATTAAGTTGGCCGATGATCGGCGCGCCCTTGATCTGACATTGACATTCGGGTGGCTACCCGAGTGGAGCTGGGGCGTGGACTACAACTTGGAGAGCTTGTTATGACATTGTATAAGATGTCTTGAATGATTTAGCTGAGGAGATGGCGTAATGAGCTTGTATTTAATTCTTTGTTTCTCTGGCTGATCCATGAAGAGTACGTGTAAGAGAACTGGAACATGTTTCACGGAGACACCTTTGATAGTGCTGGAGAAATTGATTGTTGGTAGAAATATATAGCCCGATTTCGGGATATTAAGATGTTACAAAGTCCAAACAGCTATACTGATAACATCAGTGTTATCTCTGACTGAAATGTTGAGACAGTTGGGTTGCGTGATCAGGGATTCAGGTGAATGGGCTGCGTTGGTAAGGATAGGACGGGGAGCTGAGACTTTTGTTTTAGTTATGACGGATATCCTTAAAGGCTTAGAGTATCTTAGTAAGGTAGGATAATTCATGATAAACTTAGTAGACTCTTACAGTCTCGAATCTTTTGATGATCGGAAGTCGGTCATCCCCATCTCCACTACAAACTCTTCCTCCAAAGCCGAGATCCGAAAACCGGAGTCTCAATTTTATTCGCTCCTCACCGTCTCCAAAGCCGACAACCCGTGCATTCCCGCCAAATCCAGAACCATGCGATCCAGTCTATCCTGCGAGCATTGCCGGTAAGATCACTATGGCCTCTTCACCGAGACCCTTGACTAATCAGGAGCTGTGAAGAAAAGCAAAGGTCAAGTGCGTTCACAACGGAAGTGCACCCTGTCAACGGTGCCAACGACTCGGAACATCGGGCTGTGAGATTACAAGACCGGTTGTGAGATCTGCCAAGAAAGCGGCGAGGAGAGCGCAGAACGAGGTGAGTTTGACGCCGAGGGATGATGTCTCGGTGATTTCGAGCACGGCGGGGTTTCAGCCTACACCAAGTCCTGTCTCGTCGAGGCAGACGACTGCATATCATGTACCCGATACTGTAGACGACCATCTCGCCCGTCTACCGATTGGGATTATTCTCAAAGCCCTGAATATCTTTACTGCCAAGTTCCCCGAGCTGAGGATACTGCAGGCATCTGCTTTCATCAAGGAGTATCAAACGGCCCGGTCAAAGGAGAGCAAGGCTTTATTAGCTACGATATTGGCGATTACACGGAAGCAATGCTCTATTGTCACAGGAGAGTGGTTGAGGAGCTTGAAGAGTAGCGAGTGCTATGCTTCCTATGCTTGGAGTACTTTGTCCGATGCTATTCTTCAACCACCAAAGGTTCAAGTCGTCCAGGCTTTGCTTATCTTGACGTTGTATGAATGGGGCGTCAGAGAATACCACAAAGCTTGGATGCACTGCGGTAGGTTCATATTTATTCCCAAGGAGAACTATGCTAATGTTACCAAGGAATTGCAATACGCATCATGCAGTCGCTTCATAGCTCCCGAGTCAGCCCTCATCCCCTCGACATGTCTCAAAACAACGACACAGACGTCATGGCCATTGCAGTAGAAGCTAGAACATACTGGGCGTGCTTCATCATGGACTGTACCATCAACTCAGGAACATATAACCCGCGTATGCTTCCAATGTCAGAGATGCATAAACTCAAAGTGCCCCGACCGCTGAACTACACCGACTTTGCATTTGGCTTTGACGCCGCTTCTCTAGATCATATCTGCACTGGTGATTTATCTGGACTGGCACAAAGTTTTGAGACGATTGCGACTGGGTTCGATATTTACGCTCAGGCAATGTCGTTTGTGTTTAATAATGGGCGCTGTGCACCAGGTATGTGTGCGCCTGAGAATTGTCCTTGGGTTCCTGGGTCTGCTTGGTCACAGTGTCGAGATCGATTGGAAGAATGGAGGAAGAGCCAGCATGAGAGACTTTGCTATCCGCAGCATAGTGTTGTGGTGCACATGACACTGGGACATGGGGAGTCGTTTATTTACTTGAACATGTTGTACTACTTGAGGTGAGAAGCCCCCGTTGTGGATTGATGGCCACGACAGAGTGCTGATATTTATTTAGTACGATCATGCTTCATAGAGAGTACTTCCCCTTCCTACCAACCGCCGACCTGACACCTCGAGGTCCAGTTGACCCTCCCCTTCTGGAAGCCGAAGCACCGCCAGGTTGGTGGGATGAAAGTGCCAGAGAGCTCTTCAACGCAGCTGAACAGATCGCCTCTTTACTCCAAGAAGCATCCGAGTGCGGGATTCCACTAATGACTCCCTTCTCCGGCTTTTGTGCCTTCACCGCTTGTTTTCTCAACCTCTACGTATTTAGGTTCCCCAGGATGAATCTCAACCGAAGTTCAAAGGCCGAACAGCTTATGAACTGGGGACTAGAGTATTTAGAAGAGTTCCAGAATGCTTGGGAACTAGCAGGAGGCTGGGTATGTTTCACTCCCCCATCCGTGAGTCTCAAGCTAACAGAACAAGATCAAAACGATTCAGAACTCATCGCTTTTATACAAAAGAGCAACCGAAGACGCAGGACGCTACCGCGGAAGATCAAGAGCTGATTTTGAAACTCTTCACCAATCGATTCATGAATATCGAATTGTCGATAGGTCGGATCAGCATTTGCAGCAGATCAGTCACGCAGATCGAAACTCAACAAGGCGTGAAGAAGAAGCTGCGGTGAGTCAAGTTCAAGTGCCGAGTAACATGGGAGCGGCTGTTAATGCTTCGGTGCCGGATCCGTTTCCGAATTGGTGGTCTATGTTGCAGGAGGTGGAGTTTACGGATGTTGGCAATTTGTGGAACGGTATGCGTGAGCTATAATCCGGGGAAGGGTAATAAGCCAGTTCAGAGTATGGAGAGAGCAGTTTGGCATGGAAGTCGGAAAGTGAGGTTATACGACTTGCCTTTCTGAAGAGATGTCAGGGATAGGGGCTGTAAGCATTCCGCATGTAGTTGTATAACCCTCGGGGAGAAAGATAGGCGAGACTGGCTTACACCGAAATTACCGGTCTACCACCAAGTCTAGCCTTGTGGTTTCTTTCTCTCTACATAGAAGACAGTAGAAGAGCCAACATTGTCAAGATGCCAGCAAATGTCAGTGTCGATTGCCCAAATTCAGATGAGCAAACAAGACCCAGACCCCTCGTACATATTCACGGAGCATACGGAATAGGCTTGTTCAACAATGCCTTTATTTCCCCGAGGAATATTCGCTAAAACTAATTTTAGATCGGGAAACTCTATCTTGAGAAGACCGCTGCAGAAACAGTTGAGCGAATCGGTAGTTTTGCGGTAACTCAACGGCAACAAGGTTTTGTAACAAAGTGTCCGAGGAGAAAGCGGAGCCGAAACTTTGCAGTCGGTGGTGGGTTACATCTCGGTTGCAGATTGGGAAGTTCTGAATCGAAGGAGACATATCGTACGAGGACACCGAGTCATGGCAGTATAAGAAGCGTGTTATAATATCACGGGGCAACAGAAATATTTTGAAACTGTGACATGGCGAGTTGGAAATGAGGCCTATCAATATAGCATTAAAGCCTTTATTGAGAAGCTGGTCAAAAAATGCATAACATAGCCAAGACAGGTTATATCAAGAAAATCGCCGAACAGAAATTTACCGAAGTTTTATAGCCCGTTTCAACAGCTCAACGGAGATTTAACTCGTCCTGAGATTTAGTTCATGCGGACAATAAAACGTTACATGCAGATCCTGCCAACTCCGAGCTATTACCAAGGTTCAGCGGTATATGCCGCCTGTATCTGTATCACGATGAACCCATGCTACCCCAAACTAAGCTTCACCATCGCTTAAAACATCATGGAACGGTCTCCTTCCTATTGTGTTTTGCCGTTAGACATGGGATCCTTCAACGGCCACCAGTTTAGTTGCACTGGACTCGGAGGCTAACTTTAGCTTGATTCAAGTCACCTCTGTAATTCTTCACTGTATCAGATTGATATGAGTTGTGGCATTGGCAAAAAGAGTGTACCTCGGTTATCCAAACCGTAGATTGATCTTCCAGACTCCTCCAACAGTACGACCCTCGGAAATTCGGAACGTTCCAACTCTCCTTTCTTTTTCTATGGTGATATGTCAGGGATTTGTGATATCTGACAGACCTCCTGAAGATACGCTAAAACCTTGATCCCTGTAAATAGACTCCATCCACCGGATGTCGATCATCCGGGTCTGCGCGGGTTTATGAGTGGATAATTTCCCAAACAAATTGCAACGCAAACGTACGTGCTCAACACAGGTCAGCGTTGGAGAAGGTCTTTTTGCATTAGCATTAATTGTTATAGTATAGCATAGATAGAAAAGAATAAGTCCTTGCGGCCAAGTTACTCCCATCTCTAATTCCAGCGCTAGTTCGCTTCCCTTTTTCCCTGTTCCCAAACGTAGCCTATCATTGCATTGATGCCCAAGCCAAACCAAGCCATACCCTTATGGACTCCTTGACACACTCGTCTTGTACCCCC
Organism: Fusarium lyarnte (nom. inval.); assembly: GCA_014898885.1. Classification (NCBI taxonomy): domain Eukaryota; kingdom Fungi; phylum Ascomycota; class Sordariomycetes; order Hypocreales; family Nectriaceae; genus Fusarium; species Fusarium lyarnte (nom. inval.). The sequence continues at coordinate 32,290 of JAAVUB010000309.1, forward strand.
AGTCATTCCCCTCAGGCCCCCTCCTCTCACGATCACCCTCCGCTGTGAACTCAGACTGCACGCTGATCTCCTGCGCAACCACGATACCGCCCCCAGCCCCAGCAGGCTTCCCAGCTTCGGGGAGGATGTGCTCATCGCTGGCCCAGGCCGTAGTCTGGGGAACCGTCGCTAGCGGGTGCGAGCTACCAGGCCCGCGGCGGCGGCTAGTGTTGAAACGGCTCCCGCCCATTTCGCTGCTGCGGAGCTGGTGGCTCTGCGATGCGGATTTGGTGCCGCGGCTGAAGAGAACGCTGAGACCGATCATGCTGGCGCCTTTACGGATGAGGGGTTGAATTATGGGTAGGTTTGTGACGATTATTGCGACAAAGGTTTCGCGGCAAGCCCATTGACTTCCTGCGACTGCGCCATTCGGACCGGCCTGGATTTGTTAGTAGAGGATTTGTTAGTGATGTATTTGAACATACTGTGAGAATTGTCACGGCGCGAATTGTACCCGCCATCATGATGAAGAGAGCACCGCTGAAGAGCAGCATGAGCGTGAGTCTGCGTCGCAAACTAATGTTGACGCCCCAGAGAAGCTGCCAAGGTCAGATCTGATCATCAAAGAACAGAGCATATGACTCACAGGTAGTGGAATGGAGAGAAGATAGATATCCGTCAAGATGTTGGGTATAACAACAACCAACACATAAGCCGGCGACTTGGTCGGTTGACAGAGTAGTCCAGGGTCTGGCGAGACTTGCCAGAAGTGATGAAAAGGTTGACAAGATAGTAAAATAGTAAGAGCAACAACAGCGTATGAAACACCAAGAATGATGTATGCGATCGTCACGCGAGTCTTGAGATGCGTCAATCCAGATCTGCAAAGGTCAGCCAACATCCTCACCACCACAGAAAACAACATACGTAAGACGCCCATAGAACGCAGTGACGCAAAACTTGAGACACCAGAGAATACAAGCATAAAAGGACCAGCCTATGACCTGAATCTTGGATCCCCAAACCCGATTATAATGTTCTTGCCCATTCATATCGATGTCGGCGCGTTCTTGATCCGTCATGTAGCTATTAGTCAAGCCCTGGAACTTGGCACCAACGAGATACGCCGCAACTGTCTCTGCAGTGAAGATAAGCTACAAGACACAGGGTCAGCAAAGGGTCCCGTGCATCTGCAGGTGATTGCGCCACTTACACCTGTGACGGGCATCAGGTAATCATCCAGCTGCCATCCCCCGAACCCAATCTGCCGGATTCGCACGCCCATTCTCACTCCAATGGTGACGAGCCCCAACGAGAGGAGGATGAACTGTTCCTCGATACCCATGGTTACCGAGTCTTTGGGAACGAGATCTGTGAACCGAAGAAAAAGCAAAGAATTATGACAAGAACAGAACAGAACAAAACATCACACAGACGCAGGTGACAAGCCAGGTCTATTAAAGTGAAATCCTCCTCGCCACTACCGACGGTACCAGTGCCGAAACCTGCATCTGACAAGTCTGCTATGACATTAAAGTTACATTCCCTTTTACCGCATCCTTCCAAAACTCGTGCTAAGACTGCTAAGACCATTAATTCAGGCATAGCTCGCTGAACCGTGCGGCTCCGCAGCCCCTGCAGATCGCACATATAACATGGCGTGCCACGTTCACTATACGGAGCAATCATCTGTATCCGGCATTGATCTGCAGCTACTAATCATGCATTGGCAAGGAGCTGGAGGAAGTGGTCCATTAACTGACAGCCGGAGACATTATGTGAACGGGGATCTGCAGCGGCACGAGTAATTATTCTTCAGGCGGGTAATCTTTTCGACCTGACTTGTGCGTCTGTAGATCTTGTTCAAGTATGCTATTCCCGTGGCTAGTCTTATGTGAGACCCTGTTCGAAAGTGGAACTATTTTGCAAAGATGATAAGAACTGTCAGACAAAGAACTGTCAGACATGGACTTGACAAATATTGCTACTGACAGAAAGACTGTGGCTTGTAGGGCGTAAATTGCATATTTGATATACTTCTCACCGTAAGCGGCGAGGTGAGAAGCCCGTCAGAAGTTGAAGCGACACCCCGAAACTAAACCCCAACTGACAGGGTCTAGGATCTTGGCGTGTGCTGTAACGACGTGTTGGTTCGGCGACAGTATTTATCTTGTTCGACACCGGTTTCGTTTCATTGTGTCATCGGGGACCTTGTACAGTATGAGACACCGTTGCACTAGAAGCCCTAGCCTAGTCTACGGGGCTAAACCGACGGGAGAGGAGAGGCGCTGTAGATCATATATATTCTCAGAAGACCCCTTCCCCTCATTCCTTTTTATTGCCTCTATTCCAAAATCACCTCATCTTAGCAATTGACACTATTGCCACTGAGTCAGAAACTATAACTTGATTCTCTACTGTACCCATTATCCAGTTGGTCACTATGGCTTCATCATTCGACTTTATCGTCGTAGGAGGTACGTCCAAGCAACCTGACTCAATCCTCCCCCCTCCTTCAAGTCTAGCCCAATGCCTGAGCACACATGATCAACACCACTAAACACCCATCCTAACCAAACTCTTCTCCCGCAGGCGGCCCAGCCGGCAGCGCCCTAGCCGCCAACCTCTCCCGCAGCCCCAAGAAACCGTCCGTTCTTCTCCTCGAAGCCGGCGGCACAAACCAAGACCGCAACCTGCGCGTCGACGGCCAGCGCTGGACCACTTTTCTAAACCAGGACATGAACTGGGGCTACAAGACAGTGCCCCAAGAATTCGCCAACAACCGCGAGCTGGATTACTCTCGCGGTAAGGGACTCGGTGGTTCGAGCGCCATCAACTTTGGTGTTTATAGCGTCGGTGCAAGAGATGATTATGAAGAATGGGCGCGCATCGTAGACGATGATGCGTATCGCTGGGATAAGATCCATGGCCGGTACAAGAGTCTAGAGACTTTCCATGGGGAGCTTCCCGAGGGCGTTGATAAGAAGTACGCTGCGCCCAAGGCGGAAGACCATGGTTCTGAGGGGAAGCTTCATGTTGGGTATGCTGGCGAGTGGGAGAAGGATCTCCCCCCTGTGCTGGATCTTTTTGAGAAGGCTGGTTTTCCGCTCAACCCTGATCATAATTCTGGAAATCCGTTGGGAATGTCGGTTTTGATCAACTCGAGCAGTAAAGGTCGGAGATCAACCGCGAACGATCTCTTGGAGCCGAAGCCTGAGAATCTTACTGTTTTGACGGACTCGACTGTTCAGAAGGTTCTTTTGGAAGGCAACAAGGCTGTTGGCGTTGAAGTCAATGGCAAGAAATGTGAGTCTTCCTTATCTCTCATCCTAAAGCTGTTGATGAAGATATCTTGAAATTATGAGTACATAAACTGACCATCACAGACCTCGCCTCCAAAGAAGTCATCCTCTCAGCCGGAGCCCTCAACACTCCCAAGATCCTCATGCACTCCGGCATCGGTCCCAAATCCCAGCTCGACCAATTCAACATCCCCGTAGTCAAGGACGTCCCCCGTGTAGGCCAAGGTCTGCGCGACCACATGTTCACCCCGCTAGTCTATACCCGCAAGCCAGGCGACACCGCGCGCGACACATTCTACGGCGACAAGAAAGCCATGGACGACGCCCTCGAGCAATGGCGCCGTGACGGCACGGGCCCCTGGACCAAGTTTGCCTGCGAGCTGGGCATTGGTTGGTTCAAGCTTGACAAGCTCGTCAAGTCAGACGAGTTCAAGGCCTTGCCGGCGGAGGAGCAGGAGTTCCTCATGAAAGAGACTGTGCCGCATTATGAGATTCTTACGCACTTTCCTATCCACTGGTTCATTCCCGAGTTTCCTGACTCTGCGCTCAACTACTCCTGCATTCTGGTGTTTTACTACAATGCGCAGAGCCAGGGAGAAGTCACGCTTCAGTCATCCGATCCCAACGTTCCTCTCAAGTTTGATCCCAAATTTCTCGCTTCACCGTTTGATCGTCGTGTAGCTATTGAGTCACTCCGCGATGCTTTCAGGCTCGTCAAGCATGATGGCTATGCTAAGGATAACGTGGCTATGCTTGCAGGACCGCAGGGCGATTCGGATGAAGAGCTTTTGGAGCACTGGAAGAATACTATTTCTTCGAGTTGGCATATGACCGGTACGACAAAGATGGGTAAGAAGGGAGATCCTGAGGCCGTTGTTGATAGTGACTTCAAGGTCGTTGGCTTTGAGGGCCTTCGTATTGCGGATATGGGAGTCGTTCCTGTTCTGGCGAGTTGTCATATTCAGTCTGTTGCGTACGTGACTGGTATTACAGCTGCTGAGAAGCTCATTGCCGAGTATAACCTCGCATAGATATAGAAATAGGGTAGTTATAGCGCAGCCATTCTTGGATTTTAGTTATCAATGATTGATACAATACACTTATGATATTATTTGCCTGCCCTTGAACCCTCACACTCGGCCATCCATATCACATGTTCTAACAAACAAAGGCTCCGCCTGGCAGCGCCTCCTGTGAAGAGCCCTATCCCTATCCTCATCATCCCCGTCCAGAAACTCTTCATCCTGCCACAACCGAACATTAATTTTGCGACCCCGAAAGTCCCCCCTGGCATGGTCTTTCCACTTGAAATTGTTCGCCTGGAACCAGACCCCCTTTGTATCTCTCGCCCAGTAATACCAAGTCTCAAGCCAGTTGAATCCGCCGTCACCTGCGTCGGGATCTTCAAACTCAAACAGATTGAGCTCGATCTTCAGGGACAACTCCGGCCAAGCCGCCCTGAGCTTCTCGAGATGTTTCTCCCAAGGCTCCTGGTATGCAGTCCATTTTCCGAACCAGAATACAAATTTGGCAGTTTTGAGGGCTGGAAGATTTGGTTTCAGAGCGAGGATATCGTTGATGAGCTTTTGGGGAAATGCCTTTCCACCTCGACTGTCAGATTCCCAAAAGGACTCATCCTCCATGGGATCGTCGTATAAGTCTCTCTCGGGATCCTCGTCCGGATAGTAGGAGATAGTCGTCTGAGACATTTCAATGATGAGGGTGTTGGAGCGCTGCTTCATCATCTTCGAGCAGGCAATCCTAGGTACTATACTCCATTCTCCAGCTGCATAAGTGCTGGGTTCTTGAAGTGGAATAACAATAGCGTGATTCTGGTAGAGGCGAGGCTGAAGATCATCTGATATGCTTTCATGTACGTAGAGCAAGGGGAGGATATCGGGGGAATATGCCGTTTGAGTGGTGAAGGCGTTGCTGAACTTGACATCTTCGAGGGCGTAGTCATAGACCATGTCCCGTACCTCTCGCGGTAAATCAAGAAACGAAGTCTGAGAGTCCATGGCTGCGAAGGGATTCAAAATGCCTGCGATTTAGGACGAGAAATGGCATTCGGGTCAAGAAGCATTCTTATATCATGAGAGTTCTCCACCATCAAGGCTGGCATCCACCGCTAACGGGTTGGTTGCCTGGAAATGGAGACAATTGAGATTAATTAGCCCACTTCGCACCGAATGAAGTCAAATCGAGAGGAGGTTAGGTTGATAAATAGTGGTACGGCCTGAATGAGGCATTGACCGAAAATCCACAGTTCAGAATATGAGGCTACCCAGAAGAAATCTGGACTAACGCTTTACCCTACAGAATTAGAGATGCTCCAACTATAGCGATGGAAAGACATATACTGACTCTATCTGAACAAGTATAAGCTACCCCTAAAAGCCATTGAGGCATCTCCAAGTTTGGCTGCCTCAAATAATTTCATGGCCTTGACCTCGACGCGTTGGTGCTTACATATTATTCAATTACCTGGTTTCAACAGCCTACCTAGAAACGAACAATGTCTTTTAACCAGCAATAGGCTCTTTTCTTATCTAAAAAAAATGTGTAAGAATGTGACAAATATAGGCCATTTAAACAACTACCCACCAATTAATTCCCTGATATGCTGCCGACCTCAATTCTGTCACTCCTGTTCTTCTCACCAATCCTATTCCCTGAAAAAACCACAAAAGCATCACTGCTTACTTTCAGGCCACTTCCAAAAGATATTAGATCCCTCAACGTCAGCGAGCGGATTCCCTTCACCATCCTTCGCTGTTCCAAACTGCTCATCAAACCCGCACTTCCTGTAGAAATCATCTTTACCTAGGGCACTCACCACCGAAGCGCAAACCCCTTCAGCTTCAGCCTGGTCAAGACCCCATTGCACAAGCTGTCGACCGACATTCTTTCCTTGAAAATCTGGGTGTACTGCTAGTGCTTCGAGATACCAAGACTCAGCGCGTTTGCCGCTCCATATCGAGTCGAAGTGGGGATATGCTCTTTCGATGATGTCTTCTTCTTTGGGGTCGACTGCACGACTTGGTTTGGCCCAGGCGTGAATCTTCATTGCGACTGAGGACAGAGGTTTCAACAAGTTACCTGAAACCATGTCAGCTGCAATCCGTAATTTGAGGGAGAGATACTCACGAGGATCAAAGAACCATAGATCAAACCTTTTGCCCCCTTCTCCAAGCCTCGCCCACTGCGCAATACCAGCAACGACCTCTTTACCACTCTCATCCTTGGCCACAGCCACGAGCCATTTCCATCGATAATCCCAGAAATTGACCCGTGCACGTCGCAGCCAGTACAGATCTACATCATCAGGGTACTCGTTCCGATGCGGGTGGATCAGATCGCCAAAAAGGTTATCTCCCCAGAAAGCCTTTGACATGATATTTGCGATCTCCGGGAGTTCCGAGTAATAAGCGTCGCGTAACGTGATCTCGGACATTGCGAGTCAGTTGGAAATGATCGTGTACGGAGTATGCTTGCAGTAATTCGTAATGCAAGAGCCAGGAGTCTTGTATTTCTTGGGAAATCTTCTGAAACAGTCTAGAACTGCTGTTGGCTGGGCGTTCTACAGGATCCGATTAGCCCGCTTCGATCCTTGTCCCCAGATCCTGCGAGGTTTTTCATGTCCTGGACGCTGGAAGGGTTCCGCGAACCTGGCGTGACACGACATGGATGAAGCCCTTGTACTTGCATGGAAGCTCCACTCTCACTGCATGTCTCAGGGCATTACTGACTCAAAACCCCGAGGACTTTTGTCTGAATTAATACAATATTTTGATAATGAATTGCTTTGGCTTATCGCTTAGTAAATACATCTTGGTGGTCCTCGTAAGTGACATTCCACGCAACCTCCTTATTAATGATCAACTCTTGACTCCCAGCTCTTGAACCTGATCCCTCGTCCGACACATCGCGACTATTACTCCTACTTGATCTGTGTGCCGCGGTAGTTTGGTTAGACACCTGATCTGGTCTCCAGTTCGCACTATGAGCTGTAGCCGTCGCCGACGCAGCATTCGTAGAGCGATTATTCCGTAGTGATTGCAGTGCATAAGCCTTGCTTGATCCCGACATGGTAAAGTCAAATGCGACTGGGAAGCCCATGCCTATAGAGAAGGACTTGAGAAAGTTCTTCAGGTTGGGCATGGTCGCGGAGATGAGAGACCAGGCGATCATGACTTGCTGGCAGATGAGGGTGTTTGTGACTGCGAATTGGGGCTCGAGAGACGATGGATATTTCTGGGAGTATGCGAGATGGACGGAGGAAATGGCGATGAGGGGGATTCGGAATGAGAATGCTGTTACGACTTGGCATTTTCGGGCGAAGGAGATGTTGACGGACCACGAGAGGTGAAGAACGAGGAGCCAGGTTAGGATTTCGGTCAGGATGTCGATTGCAGTGATGACGCCCCAGCGTGCACTCTACCAGGAATTTATTAGACATTTGCAAGTGTTTGTGATGAATAGAAGCGCCCCCGTACCTGATCCGGACATTGCTTGACGTTATTCACAGTCAACAAAGTTCCAGCGCGACAGTTCACAAGCCACGCCAAGCTTGAACCAAGACCCCATAGCCCAGTGAACATCATGAGCGCCACGCAGACCATCTTGTTCTTGCCGGGCTTGGAGCTGATGATGCGATGTATAAGGGCGAGAACCGAGCACTTCGCGAGGCTGAGAGCTAGAAGGCAGAGAATGACGGAGGCAATCGTGCACTACCAAGATCCGTCAGCACAAGAGAATAGGAGGAGAGATCGAGACTCACTTTTGACGAAATCGCCCATTGCTCCGACGTTGTGATCGAATTAAATTTGCCCAGCCCATTACTCAACCCAATGAACACAGCAATCGCCTGCGCCAAATGCAAAACCTATAAAGTCAGCATCCCATCAAAACACCTTGAATCGCATGTGTTTCTCACCGTCGCAGCAGCAAACAAAACGTCATCGAACCCAAACATCTTGTACTTGATATAAGCCCTTGCCAGCGCAATAAGCGAGGTGTAGATCAGCGCCAAGATGGTCACGATCCATAACTTTCCCGCATGGTCGTTGAATGTAACGGGAGAAAACCGGTATAGATCATCGTCTACTGAATCACTCGGATCCATGTTTTAAGGCCTGCAACAATGAAGAAAGAATAAAGAGAAGAATTCATTACATCACATGGCAGGAGGCAGGTTTATTTGGAAATGCAGAATTATTAAGGTTCGCTCAACCTTGCATGGCATGAATCCTCTCCGGCCTCTCGGGCGCTTGGTATTGGGATTCATGGCTCGAACCAACGGCACAGCAGCCACGCCGCCAATTTCCGACAAGTCATCCTCGTAATGAAGAAAGGATTTTCCGCTGAAGATATTTCTTACGTATTCATTGGTGACGGCTTCACATGGGGGGCCTGGTTAGTAGATTGGATCATGCAAGCCACAGCATGGGTGAACCAACAGAGGAAGCAATTCGTAACATGTGGTGATTGGCTTAACCGAGGAGCTGGAATATTACTCACGCAATGTCTGGGACTGCCACGAGGAGATCGGCAGTTGATGTCTGTTGGCTCGAGTTCAAGATGTGGCTGATCCTTAACAGAACTACATCCTTCTCGAAGCTAAAGCGTTTGTCAACGTGACGAGACCTTCTGGTGAGGAAAAACTCCAATTTGGCGGAGATCAATGCCTGCAACCGCCAAGACTGTTGGTCCTTTGTGCCGCACAGGCTCCACCATGTTTCTGACACCAAAAGACTCCATCTGTCGAATGACTCCATCGTATCCGAACTTCGCCTAAATACAAACTAAACCACAAACTAAAAAGCAAAACTCGACTGACACCAAGACTCAGGTGCTTCGTAACTGCAATGGCTATGACCATGACACGACTTTGACAAAGATGTCGTTTGGATTAAGTCAGCTAACACAGCGGAAGATCTTCCGGACTTCGGCACGGGACGGGGGGGGAGGCTGAGGATCACCAATTAGTCAGGGTCTAGCCAGGGTCTCAAGTCCAAACAGGGGTTGAAGAAGCTCAGCAAGGGTTGGAGGCAGAGGTAGAGGAACTGTTGGCGGGTGTACGTCCTAAAGAGTGTTCCATGCCGCACTCCTGCATTTCCATTACCGAAGCATCTGCAGGTTCGTCTTTCTTCTTTTTGTTCCTCGATTTATTTTTATTTCCTTCTTTAACCCACCCTTCCTATTTCACTCAGTTGGGGCTTTGCTTGGGAAAGAAGTACGTCAAAATGTCTGCTGAAGGCAATAAACGATCACTCGACGTTCAAGATGCCGCATATGGCATCCACGAGTCCAGCGAGCATGTCGACGAGAAGAAGGGTAACGCGGCTGATCGCGCCGACATGTACCGCATGGGCAAAACTCAGGAAATGACGGTTCGTCGCAAACCTCATCCTCATGACTGTAGCAAACTAACAAACATGACAGAGAAACTTTCGCTTTCTGTCCATCTTTGGCTTCTCCATGATCCTAATGGCGTCTTGGGAGTTCTCCCTCAGGTCCGTTGCGCTGACGATAAACAAATGAATATAGCTAATCTTTCCAGTGTCTCAACAATCGGCCTCGTCAACGGCGGCACGGCAGGTCTGATCTGGATGTTCTTCGTCTGCTGGATGGGCTTCCTCCTCGTCAACACCTCCATGGCCGAAATGGCTTCAATGTACGTACCACCACGGTTACTTCACCACCAATTGCTGACAGATCTATAGGGCTCCTACAACAGGAGGTCAATACCACTGGGTCTCCGAGTTCGCACCGCCGCAATATCAGAAAATCATCAGCTACCTCATGGGCTGGATGTGTGTCCTGGGCTGGCAGACATCATGCGCTTCATCGGCCTTCATCGCCGGAACTCAGATCCAGGGCCTTGTGGTGTTGAACTACCCCGACTACGTTCCCAAGCCATGGCACGGAACACTACTTACTATCGCGGTAGCTGCATTCTCTGTTGTGTTCAATACACTCCTCGCTAGAAAGCTGCCGTTGATTGAAGCGACAGTTCTTGTCATTCACATCTTTGCTTTCTTCGGCATCCTGGTCACCCTTTGGGTTCTCTCACCGCGCGCTGATGCCACAGCTGTGTTTACCGAGTTCACCGACGGTGGTGGCTGGGGAAGCATCGGCGGTTCAACGCTCGTTGGTATCCTGGCGGGTGTGTTGCCGTTGCTTGGTGCTGATGCTGCTGTGCACATGTCCGAGGAACTCCGTGATGCGAGCCGCACTCTACCAAAAGCTATGATCTCAACGACTGTTTTCAACGGTGCGTTTGGCTGGATCATGGTCATCACTTACTGCTTCTGCATCGGTAACCTTGAGGAGGTTATCGCCTCACCTACAGGATACCCCTTCATGCAAGTCTTTCTGAACTCGACTCAGTCGACGAGCAGTGCTACTGCAATGGCGTCTTTCCTCGTCATCATGACTGGTTTCTCCAACCTCACCATGGTAGCTACATCGTCTCGCCAACTGTTTGCTTTTGCACGAGATCACGCTGTTCCATTCAGCCCATGGTTTTCCAAGGTTCCAACAGGATGGGATGTCCCCATCAACGCTATCCTGACGACCTTCTTGATCTCCAGTCTCCTGTCTCTTATCAACATTGGCTCAGCAGTTGCGCTCAACTCGATTACATCCCTAGCAACGACATCACTTCTCTCGAGCTACATCGTTTCCATCGGATGCATGATCTGGCGACGATCAACCAACAGTCCTCTTCTCAAGTCCAAGTTTAGTCTTGGAAGATGGGGTCTTGCTGTCAACATCGTCTCCGAAGCCTTCCTCGTCATCATCTTCGTCCTGGCTTTTATGCCTGGAAACCCCAACCCGTCCCCATCAGAGATGAACTGGAGCATTCTCATTTATGGGGCTGTCGCGGTGTTCTCTGTGGGATACTACGTGTTCCGAGGGACCCACAGTTATGAAGGCCCTGTAGCGTATGTCAGAAAGCTGGAACAGTAGAGGCGCCATAGCATAGCAAGGCTTGTCTTCTTATAATTTTCCCTGGTTTAAGTCAGGGACTGAGCTAGTACCCTCGCATTAATCTAATAAAACTGAATATTTGCTCTCTGCATAGGTACCTAAGGTGTTATTGCAAAGAGCCCAATTAACGTCGAGCAAGAACTTGAGAGGGGACTAAAAGTCCAAAGTTTAGTAGATAGTGCCCCAAACTTATGCTAACGTACCTAAACCGTTCCATTACTTATGGTCGAGGCCCGATTGGGGTTTTATACGATAAGGAACGTTTAATCATGACAGCAAATCAATTTTCCGTCTATCCTTCACCAACGCCTTTATCTATAACCTTTGATCACCCATCATAACTATCCCTAAGTATTTACATAACAAGAACCGGCATCTCGCTACTAACAATCTCCGTCCACCTCCTCGTCCCCTGCATACTCCAGATCGTCCCCAGCGTCTTGACCGCAACAGGAATACTTCCAAAATTCGTAACACTATACAAATCCGCCAATCTCCCCGCAAAGAACTCCCTATGCTCTGGAAGGATGCTCTCCGCCGCAGCAATAAAGTAGGTCCACACAAGAGCGTGCGCCCCTTTAGTGGAACAGTCGAGGTTGAGGACTTTGAGACGCAGTTGCTCTACGAGATGGATGGATTCGTCGTCGGTGAGGGAGGATTCCGCACGGCGGCGGTAGATGCTGCATGCGTCGATGATGGCGGAGCGGATGGTCTCCATGTTGGTGAAGTGTTCGGATTCTGGGGAGAGTTCGGGGTAGGACATAAAGTCGAAGTATGCTTCTGGGCCGGTGAGGACTTTGAGGCCTTTGGATTCGTTGGCCAGGGGGACGCCAAAGAGTTGGAACCTAAGATCAGTCAGCGAATACTTCAGACAAAAGTCAGTAGGAAAACTCACATCTTGATCTGCTGGAGAAAAAAGTCCTTCAGACTGGGTGGTAGCATCGATATCCAGTCTGGATATTGTGTGAGGCAGTTGAGCATCTCCAGAAGATATGTGTAGTTGTCGGCGCCAGTGATTGTTTCACCAACCAAAAGTACCAAGATTGTTGCGAGGATGTATGGGTTGAAGAGTTGCTCAGGGCTCAGTTGAAGTGAGTCCCGCCGTAGCTTCTGGACAATAGCTTGGTGGCCTGCTTCAGCGATGCTTTGTAACCTGGGATCCCTTTGCCCTAGGTGAAACGCCGAGACGACTGATACAGCTTGTGCAAGAATCTCATCTTGCTGAGCGAGCGGTAGAATGACGTCTCTGTATCCGTTGCTGAAGGAGAATGAATCCAGTACAACCATGTGCCCGGCAATGATCTCAGAGACTACGCGCGTTAGAAAGGAGACCCTGAGGAGGAGCAGGAGGCTCGAACTTACAATGACTGAACAACCTCCTTGTCTGGGCATTCGAAGCTTCATTCAGTGCTGGATGAACCGTAACACAATATCGATATGGCATGACAACGCCACCATATTCAGAAGCCGAGTCATCCGACGACGGCGACGTAGCATCATCAGAAGACGCCGAGTTCGAGGAAGTTGGACTATCAGAAGCAGCCCGTCCCTTGGCCTTCCTCACTCTCTCCTTCCTCACCCTCTGCGCAGAGTCAACCCATCTGAAACTCTTCCCAGGCCGAGGTTCCGCAGGCGTCGATGATGAGATAAACGTCAAAGTCAAAGGCTTCCCAGAACCAGGTGCGGAGTCAACGGCCATGTGACTGCTGTACCTACACCTCAGGCCCTGCCCAGAGCAAGAGATGCCCTTTTTCTGACACTTGAGACATTCCGGCTCTGTCTTGTCACACTTAAGACGTCTTTTGCAGCACTCGTAACAGCCTATAGTTTCAACGTCAGCCCTATATCGAAATACGGAGAAAGGGCGGAGTTCAGCACGCACCGTTATTCCTCTTAGCGAGCGACATCTGAAAGCCAAGAAAACCTAGTTGAGGAACGGGGACCCTCTCTCTCTCGGTGTCTTTACTGTTTTGGGGAGACCGTAATCTCTTATACTCGACGTTTTCTGGGAGGTCGGAGGTTGATTGATGGGCTACGAGAGCCCGGTATGTGAGATACGGTTGCGTGCTAGAGATTACGCATGGACCATGGGGATAGAGTTTCATACCCGGCGCTATTGATTGGTGAATTGTTCGAGCTTCTAGATCAGGGTCTGGCCAGAACTAGCGGCAATTCCGGGCCACACCGAAAAGTGACGGACTTTGATATTTGAATTGGAGTAGATACGGGGTAGTGACAAATGCCACCGACAGAAGCCGTGAGTCGTAGTGATGACAATTACTGTGCTAGTGCTGTATTCTATTATCTATTTTGGGGGCATGTTCCCGGCAGTCTGGTTACTGATCATAAGCTAATGGAAGATCTTGAGGTTCTCTCACGAAGGGTCTATCGCACGCTCATGAGAACAAGCTTCGATAAACGCCATAGCGCCCTCCAAAGAGCAGAGCAAGACTAGAACCCAAGTCGATGGGCTCCCTTTCTCACATGGGAAAGAAAATAACCAAAGGGTAAAAAAAGAAAGACTAGCAAAATATCTCACAGTGAGACACGTCATGGCTCATAACTTACCAGAAAATGGGAACCAGCTCGCAGCCACAATACTTCAGCCGCACCGTCAGATAAACTCGACATGGCATTCTCGAACCTTTGATGCCCAATTGAAAAGATCGCCTTTGCCGAATATATTTCGACGGGAGGGGATCGCGATACCGGAAGATATCCCCCGAGTGACATGCCGCGGATATCTTGCCTCCCGAGCGAACCGTGGGTCAGGGAGCTAAAACTGTCTGGGGAAAGGCATTGAACATGGGGGAGGGATAAGGATTTCCGCATAATTAGAAATGAATGCCATAATTACCGTCGGCTAAATTCTTCGGTATCTAATGAAGTGATAGTCTTGTATTTAGTTGCTTGGCAAAGCGAAATGTCTCGTTGCAATTATAAACTCTATTTCCCATAGTTCTCCAAAACGGCCGATTCCGACCCCAATCGAAACTGACTTGCCGTCTGGAAGCTATCATGAACCCCGCGGGGTATTTTATACTACTAGTATTATGCCAAGGTCATGATTTACATAACTCCTCTCCATAGATAAGTAGCCCACAACCCATTCGTAGAGCATCAACAGCTATCTCCCTTATCTGCTTATCGGCCTTCGGCTCGGTTGATTAGTTACCGAGAAGGGCAGGCTATCACGAGAATTTTTACACCAGATCCATAATTTATCATGTTATTCCCGGTTTTTATTCTGGAGCGGTATCGGGACTATCACGTTAGATTTTCTGACCGTAACATGACTGCAACAAGCTACTTAAGATTGCGACACCGCAGATCCTCTCTTTTCACTGTGAATTTTGCTATGCAACTGAATTGAGTGAAAATGGCTGAAAAAACACCCCAACCTGATGATTCCAATACCGAGACCATGTTGTAAGTCCGCAGTACTCTGAAGGTGAAGAAATGTTGACGGGTAAAAGCAAACCAATCAACACGCTACGTCGTGAACCGACGAGGTCGGAGATGCAGGATCTTGAAATCATCGCTTCAGCCGGCGCGTCATTCCGACCCGGTGACATCCCCCCTCCGCCGGACGGCGGCATCGAAGCATGGACTCAGGTAGCAATGGGCTGGGTCGTCATCTTTGCAACATGGGGCTACGTCAACTCGTTTGGAAGTTTCCAAGCCCACTACACCTCCACCCTCCCCCAATCGCCTTTCCAAATCTCCTGGATCGGTTCGATCCAGGTATGGTTTACCTTCTTTGGGAGCGCATTCTCTGGACGGTTGCTAGATGCTGGGTTTTGGGTACCCACATTCCTTGTTGGTGCGGGACTGCAGCTCATTGGGATTTTCATGATGAGCTTGTCGACTTCTTACTGGCATCTTATGATCACGCAGGGTGTTGTCACCGGCATCGGTGGGGGTATCATCTTTGCGCCGTCGTTGGCGTTAGTGGCGACGTATTTTGAGAAAAGGAGAGGGATTGCTATTGGACTGGTCACTACCGGCAATTCTCTCGGTGGCACTGTTTATCCTCTTGTTGTTCGAGCACTTCTTCCTAGCATTGGTATGCCGTGGACGTCGAGGGTGTTGGGGTTCATTAATTTGGCTGGATTTATACTGGTGGCTATTTTCATGAGGCCAAGACTTCCGCCGCGACAGACTGGGCCAATTATCGACTGGAGTGCGTTCAAGGATACTCTCTATGTGTCTTACGTGGGCGGGTTGTTCTTCTTTGTCTGGTCTGTATATTACACTTTCTACTACGTGAGTTCCCCGATCATTTCCCTTTTCATTGTCTTACTGACAATCTTCGAGCTTGCTTCGTTTGGCCAGCAAGAAGTCGGAATGTCCTTCGCCGATTCATCCCTCCTCACCACCATAATCAACGCCGTCGGTCTTCCAACCCGAGTCCTAATCCCTGTCCTCGCCGACAGAATCGGCCCACTGAACACAATCGCACCAGCAGCTCTTTGTGTCGCCATCGTCGCGTATACATGGGTTGCAGTCCACGACGTTGCCGGCGTTTACGTCTTCTCCATCTTCTACGGCATTGCATCTGGAGCTTTTCAAAGTCTCATGCCCACTGGAGTCGCCAGTATTACAAAGAGACTTGATACCATCGGCACCAGAATGGGCATGTGTTTTAGTCTCGTCTCTTTTGCGGGTTTGTCTGGACCGCCTATTGGTGGCTTGCTGCAGGATCGGAGTCTCACTGGGGCTCATATCTGGGCTGCCCTTTCGAGTACACTCTGTGCGGTGCTGTTGGTGCTTGCGAGGGTTCTGAAAGTTGGTTGGAAGGTAAAGACTAGATGTTAGACTAAGTTCTGTGTGGTGGTTATGACCTCTCAGGCACGCGTCGAATGTTAGACAAAAACGTATAGATACTCTCGATAATCTAGCTAGACTAATACTTAATCGAAATCATAGAACTTCCACCCCGCCTTGAAATCCTTCGTAAGTTCATCGTTCAGAATCAATGCCTTGACCATCTCAATCGGCAACCCACCAGTCTTCAGAATAGCGTCGTGATACTCCTTCTGCGTCATCTTCCCACTATCAACAGCCATCTCCCTTAATTTCCAAAGCTGAAGAGCGCCAAGCATATACCCAGCCTGATAAAGCGGCGAATAAGTCCCCTCAACGGATCGTCTAACTTCACCTTCAGCTGTACTCCTCTCATGGTTGATCCTGTTGACGAGCAAATCAACTGCTTCTTGAGCCGTCATCTCGCCTAAGTGAAACTTCAACGAGAAAATAATCCTCAAACATCGATGCATGCGCCACCAAAGTGCACCGATCCTATTCTCAGGAGACTTATGGAAGTCATCTCGAGCATAAAACAGAAACTCCCAGTACAATGCCCAGCCTTCCACAAAGGAAGGTGTGTCGAAAATCTCTTTTCTGTGTGAGTTGTACCGATCGGCCATGTAGAGCTGTAGTCTGTGGCCCGGGAACATCTCATGGAAAGCCGTCGCATGAGCGAAGTGCTTGTTGTTTCCACGCATCACCATGAGTTTAAGATCATGTTCCATTGACGAGACGGGGTATGAAACTTGAATAACTGGACCGCCGAGGAAGAATGGTGACACTTTTTGTTGCTCTGCACTGATCATCGTCATGCGCCACGTTGAGTTTGCCAAAGGGGGAATGGTGACGAGATCGCGTTCTGTGACGAAGAGACTTCCTTCAACGACCAAGTTGCGGACAAGTTCTGTTTGTTTCCCGGGCTCAACGTAGTCGTTTTTGACGTGCTCAAGTGCCTTCTTCCATTGCTTGCCGTAGCCGAGTGCCTCGGATTGTTTGATCATTTCTTTTTCGCACCATGCGAATTCTTGGTTGCCAATCTTGATTAGTTCTTCGGGCGTGTAGGGAATCATCTCGGCTTCGAGTTCGACTTCCAGCCCTCTGCGCCCGATTGGTTCCCCAACAATGGCGTCATCTCCGTCCTTTTGATTCATCCCGGCCAGTTTTGTCTGAACGACGTCAAGATAGCTTGTGAGTGATGTATTGGCGGCTTGCCAAGGTGTCGTAACCCAGAAGTCGAAAAGAGGATCATAAGTCGAGTAAAACGTAAACCATTCGCCCAAAAGATCAAGAAGATTGGTGATGGCTTTACTAGCAAGATATCCCGTTGTTTCAGTAACATTGAAGCCACCATCTTGCACCTTTGTCTGTACCTTGACGATTGACTTGGTGATGTTATTCAGCAAACCAGCTGTCTCTTTGGCCTTCATCGGATCAACATCCTGACGCGCCTCCAGCATTCCAATTAGATCATCTGCAAATGGTAGCAAAAGGTCATATTTCTCTTTCGAGGCTTTCTGAAGATCAAGATTGTTGAGCTGGCGTGTATGATATGTGTTGAGCATAATATAATCCACTTTGCCTTCTTGATCGAGATGCTCAAAGTCAATTTCGCTAAGAATATCCTGTTCGCTCTTATGGTATGTATTCAAGGCTTGGTAGCGACGCGGGGCCATGTCGATGTTGTAGAACGCATCGAGTTCACCGAGATCTGCTTGCGTGCGGATGACATGATCGGTCATGGACAGGTTGAAGGAATCTCCCGCGATGGCGAATGAGCCCCATTGGCCACCAAAGTGACTCCCTGCTAATGCCATCTTTGTAAGTAGCATCAGTATATTAGATGCTGAAGGTGCTGGAGAGGCAGAGGACTAATTTATATGTTCTCTGTGGTGATATAAGCTTTCAGCCACATACTGATCATTCCAAAGAGGGGTTTCTGAGTTGACCTTTATACTCGAGATATCAACGTCGTACTACTCATACTTCGGCCATGTAACCCGTTAGTATCGGACGTGTGATCCGCGATGTTGATCAGTGCGACCTTTTCGAACTCTTGTAAGATAAAGCAGGGTTCCCCGCCCGCAGGAAGCTGGGCACTTTTGATACTTCAGTCATGCAAGGATCACGATATGCTCTATTTGGTAGGTAGATAGTGTCCTATACGTCATATTCGAAAGACAATTCTCTTTAGTGTTTAATTAGGAGTCGGTTATATGCAGAGAAACGTTGCATGATAGCAGTGTATAACTCTAACCTCCATTTCGTAGGTAGGATTTATGGTTGTTTTAGGGTTTTGCTATCGGGCTGTTCGGGAAAGAGGTTCGAGATGATTGGTTGCTTTGGATGGGAATACGATGGGAGATCACTGCCGATATTTTGAGTTGGCCGTAAAATGAGGCATTGAGCATTAAATTACATGGATTATACATAACGCCGGTTGCTTAAGCAACCCAGTCTCCGAGTCCTAGCTAGATCTCAACTTCCTAGGTTCAATGTTTTGATTTCACCCAACAACATACTCTTCAAGGCCATCCATCACTTCTGCTCAATGCTTTGCCTTCTTCTTGGGCCTCATCTCGCCCTCATAGATCTTGAAGAAATTCTCCGGCTCAGTGGGATGCTCGCCAGTCACATCGTGGAAAGCTGTGGTGGAGATGTAGTTGGTTTTACCCTCCTTCACAAGGCTGTAGTACTCAAGAAGATATTGCTGCTCGGACGGATCAATGTCAGACTGGGACTTGAGAACCCTCTTCGCTTCGGCGCTGAAATAGAGTCAGTGGTGGAAAGGAGAAGCTGGCTGTGGACGTACTGGGAGATGTTCTCGAACTGGAGTTCATCACCGAGAGCCTTGCTGGCTGCAGCTGCAAGCTCTTTACCTGCACAGAGCATAGGGCCTAAAGTAATCAGCCCGACTGCTTGTATACCCTCAAAAGTCTAGCTTACCCGTAACGACCATCATTTGTCCGCGATGACGATCATCGAATCCATGCTTGCCCTTGCCAGTCAAGACATGTGCAGCAACTTGAGCGACATCCTGCAGCATTTTCAGTATAATTTCTGATCAGCATAAGAGAACCGACTTACTCCAAGTGCAACAGGCGCAAACTTGTGGAATTCTCCAATTGGAAGTGGCAGAACGCCCTCGGACTTAGCTTGCTGCGCATACAACAATAGGTTCTCGGCATAGAACCCAGCCCTAACCAATTAGCTCTCCCCCTCCAATCGTCACAACAGACTCACCGAATAATACAAGGCGATGTCCCCGTCGAAACATCCGGATCTCCCTTGGCCTCCATAACCAGCCTCTCCAAATCAATAAACTCCCTCAGTCGCGGCTGCTTCCCCCTCTCCGCATAATCACACCCCGCCGAACTAATAAGCAGCACGTTCGGAACATCCGCCTTCTTCGCAGCATGAACGAGCTCCTCGCTAATCTCAAGCTTGTGCTCGTGAGCAGGCGGAACGAGGCAGATGGTGTCGCAGCCGGTGTCTTGTAACGTTTTGGCCATTACCCGGAGACGGCCGGGCTTGTGGGCGACGATTTTGGCACCGAGGCCTTGGAGCTCTTTTGCTTTAGGGGACTCGGGGTGTAGAGTTAGACCAACGACGGAGGAGACTTTGCGGGAGAAGTCGCGGTGTTTGAGGATTAGCTCGGCGATCAGAAAGCCGGTGTTGCCGTCGACGGCGGTGATGCAGATGTTTCGTGACATTTTGCAGGTCTCGTAGGTGATTCAAGGGTTGGGGGAGAATATTCAGCCTCGGAGAATTGATGCGAAGGTGAAAAAATTAGTGGAGAGTATTTATATTGTGTTTTATGACTTGCATTCAAGTTTGGGTCGTCATATCTGTTCACTCCCCTCAAGTTACACAGCGTTCGTCATTTGTCGCAATTGACTCTTGCTATGATGCTCCAAGTACGTTAGACAAAATTCCAAAGATGTCAGAGCGGAGAAGATCTTCCGGCAACGCCATTTACGTACCAAGGTAGTCATTTCTGGCATGAACCGTTGCTGAGGAGCAAGGGATCGAGACTGACGACAATATTGCGAAATTGCGAAGTGAGGCGCTGGATGCTGCAAGCATCAGCTCCCTCTTGGCTCCCGATCAGTCCACATCGGACTGGCTCAGCCAAAGCTGTTAGGAGAGCCGCCCCAGTTTCATTTCTAGAATACTCTCAGGTGTACATAAATATCATTCTTAAACTATCCCTTAGGATACGAGATGGCAGAATGGATGTACCGGTGAGGTCATGATATACCTATATCCAATCAGATCACGCGAAATCCACTTTATCATCAAAATGGTGTAATGCAAGCCTACCGGATTAACTCTTCCGACTTGATACATCCATTCTGCCTTCTCGTATCTTAAGGGATCTAAAAATCGTCAACTATTAATTATTACATAACGGGGAAACTCCTCAAGTCCACTTTAATGTTTCATCAAGGATCCTCGAATGTTGACCGTATCAAAATTTCCTATTAGTAAATTGTCAGAATATTAAAGCTGTTTCACAATCCAAGCGGAGCTGTTGTATAGGGACTCCTGTGTTTTAACCTTGTTACAGCCAAGAGAAGAGCCATCATGGGGATGTGTTGCCGAGCATATAAATACATAGAAAGCATCCCATAAATTAACTTTCGCTATTCTCTCCTCTCCATTCTCTTAAGCATCGGCTTACCCTCTCCCTAAACCTTTACATCTTTTCTGTTCAGGCCTGGTGCCCTTTCTTCTTCTCCAGCAACACAAAAATGCAGTTCGCTCTAATCTCAGTTCTTTTCGCCGTTGGCGTTCTTGCGAAGAATGGGTAGGCCTCGACGTTATACCGGTTGTATTTAGTTCAGCTCTGCTAACACACCAGTATAGTTGTGGATTTCCCGACGGCCCAGACTGTGTCTCACTAGGCAGGGCAAGCGACGGCTTGGAAGTATTCCGTGATAATGACGGCTGCTGCCTCCTCCCTTTACGTTGCGGTAATGAAGCTGGCGTTAACTGCCGTCGCGAAAACGAGGGCCCCAATGGTCAACCGGTCAAGACAAAGAGGGTTGTGCACCGTCGTAGGGCTCAGAAGGACTACCGGGCATAAGTCGAGCGATAGCGAGGAACAGAGAGATGGGTAAACTATGTGCATAAAGCTGTTTGCTGTTAGAGGGCCATATTCACTTGGGAGCTCAGGTAGCCAAAGTGACATTGAATTATTATTGCATCACACCAATCATAATTTTCTAATCTACAAGACATTCTCGTAAGTGAAAGTATTCACCTATGTGTATGCCAAAACATGGAATTTACCAGACATGTATTCGAAAGGTCTTACTAGATACCACCTGAAAAGAAAAGAAAGAATCTCCAGCTGTTTAAGAGGCGAACCTGGGGACTGTTCGCACCGTTGGTACCATTTCGTGCTGTTCGTGACCTCCTGAGTAATCTCACACTGAAACTACGTAGTTCGGGCGGTGGGCTTAAATCTAGCGCTTAGAATGGAGCAAAGTTCTTATTAAGAGTAAGCTTATTATATCCCGGCTTCATAGTGGCAGTGATATTGGTGAGGGTCTTGAGACAAATGTCGTCGGAGAATGGAGTATGCGCAAGGACCTCTTCCAGCCTCCTTTGTACATATGTCACACGACCAAGCAGGCCGTTGCTTTCTTGGTCAGCAATGAGTCGTCTCACTACCTATCTGATACGCGATACGAAGGCTGACCTGATCAGTAAATGAATTTATATTAAAATCCAAAAGTCTCTTTATAATTTAGTTAACCGTCTTTCTTAGTGATCAAGACAATAATAGCAGATTACCCTCGACAAGACACTTCACCATAATCTTTTCAGTCACCGAGCCCCTCTGAATACATACATCTTCAAAGTCTCCACAAACTTCGCCGAATCTCTGTCAGCAGGACCATCTAGTTTACGTCAATTTGCCCTGTAAATCAAGACCTACGGGCTACGCAAGACTTGAGCAGAAGCAACTCATGCTAAGCTCAGTTGTCCTAATCGAATCCCTGCTACTTTGCTTCCAGTCTCAACGCTCTAAGACTCAGCAAGTGAACCAAGGTTGCTCTCATTTTGATATTCAGGCTTAGAACGTCACGGTATTACCAAAAGTCATTGAAAGATCATCACCTGGTGAACAACATGGTATAGCTGGAGAATCAATTCATATTCCTATATCCTGTCGATAGAGCCTTTCTATCGATCCAAAGTCATGTCTCATAATAATAGTAAATCTAGGATGCCAGCCCACCCTTGCGGCCAGCCTCCTTCGCCTTCTCACTTCCAGGCTCGAAAGACCCAGATGAGGCCTTGCCGCCCTCAGAGGCGATCTCTCGCTGAATGGCCTGTCAGAATGGATACGACGTGCTAATGTGAAAGTGACTAACCTGCTTGTCGGCATCCATGCTGGCAAATCCGCCAGAGTGGCTGGACTTTCCGCCCTTGGAGGCAATCTCTTTAACCTCCTCCTTGGGTCTGTCCTTGTTAGACACGACTACTCAAGAGTCTAAATCTTGTGAGGCTGGACATACCGGTTGGCGAAGTTGCCGGGGTTGGGGTTGTCGGTGCCAGTCATTTTGATAGATTGTGTAGATTAATGTTTTTGATGATTATTGTTGAGTTTAGACTTATCCTATATCATTGCCTGGAATTCTTCATCTTTAAATATTCGTCTTTGGCCTAAAGTCCAATGTTAAAGTGGTTCGTTGTCGACGCGTTACGATACGTCCATATGACGTCTACGACTCCACGCGCCCTGGCCAACGTCTCAACTCGATCAACAGATCGCTTACTCTCTATTATTTAAGGATGACGTTACTGAAAAAGCAAAACCGACAAAATTCACGGCTGAGTGACGAGCTCTCATTATTCTGATGACGCCTAAGATGTTGCTTTGTTTCTTAGCGACGCATAAGGTAAAGTCTTATTGGCGTTTATTGGTGTAAGTCCACAGTGATCTGCATGATTGCATGGTTGCATATCAACTCAAAGAAGCGCTGATCTTCTGTGAATTACTTCACGGTGAGGTTTGAGATGGTTGTGTCGTCATTGAGGTGAGATGCCAGGTCTTACCCCTGCGTAAGCACGCCTTGGCGAGTTATTCATAATCGTTTTTCATGCAATGGATGCATGATGCCTATTGAAGGCAATAGAACTTAATAACTCAATCCTGAATACTAAAAAGATTTAAATTAGGTAGCATGAGTTAGAAGCTCTTTAACGGAATTTATTTTAACATCCGCGTTCAGAGTCCTAGTCACTATCAGCAAATTTATTAGAGATTATGTAAGGTCAAATGAAGCAGCTGTTTCCCATGTAATTCCGGTGAAATGGTGGCTTACTGCCGCTTATCATATCATCCATGACTCGGTTCTTTGATGATACCCATCCAATCAGAAGATACGGCCATCGCAATCATTTTAATCAAAACATCTTGCTTTGGATCTACAATCCCTACAATAGAAACTACCATACCCAAGCTCGGTTCGATGGCCTGATAAAAAATCCAAATTTCAAGCTGTTGGCCCCCGAGTTTCATGAAGCAAAGGATTCGAATAGAAAGCCGAATGAGAAAGCAGCTGAACAATTAGAACTATGAGTTGTCGATAAATAATCAGACATGTATTCCTCTTATAAACGATAGACGTCGAGCATTTCTGAATTTTCGGACCACTGGTGATGAGTTCCTTGTGATATAAGTCTTTGGCTGTTTTGTGCCCCTTCATATGCAATACTACTTCATTAATACCTCACAAACTTTCCGAAAAGGAGGAAGAATTGAGATCTAACAGACTTGAGTATATATCTAATATCCAACAACAATTTCTCCAAATACAAATCCCAGGCATTGGGCAGCATGGCATTGGTAATGGCATCACTTTAACGTTATCCCATGCGACTGATTAGATACGGAGACAGACGATAAGATAAACCTCCACCAATAGTAAGTCAAGCCACAGCGTCATTTCTCCTTACGTAACCGTCTTATTCCCGTCATCTCACATCTTCCCAAGTCACCGAGTCGGCGACTAAATCTCTCACCAACAAGCCGCTAAGAAATCACCAGCATCAACTCCAATCTCAATGACCGAGTCACAAAATCGCCAAGATAGCGCAAGATCATCAAGCGCTGTAGCTACCCGCACTCGTGTAGCTCGCGTGGCTTGCAAAGCGTGTCACGCAAGACGGGTAAAATGTGACGCCGCTGATGGGCAGCCGTGTTGGCATTGTCGTATGCGAGATGTTGCTTGTGAGTTGATAGACTCCAAGCGTGGAAAGTACGTAGAAAACGATATGACATGGTGAAGAATCGGGACTCACGGGTTTGTAGATATGCCAGGCGAAGTAATGCGCAACGCGTCTCAAGAAGACAGCAGGTGCAAAATCCAGTCAACCAACATGATACATTGAACGACAGTATCGCAGTAATTACGCCTCCAAGTAACGAAAATTCGCAATACCAAGAACAAAGCCAGCCTATCTCGCCGAACATCGCTCGGGATAATGAGCTAGGTTCTCAACAACAGACCTTGTCTAGGAACGACAAGTCATACTTTCTAGGCGACTCAAGCAGCTTATCATACATCGTCGAAATGATATGTAGTCCAAGAGGCGGAGTAAGCGAGCCCGTCAAAGTCCACTATCCCATACCAGCATCTATAGCGGACCGCGCAATTATTCCAACACGACCCCAAGTGGAACCACTAAGTGTGCAAGATGCATTGACGATGCCGCCAAAAGAAATATCCGACCGTCTCGTATACACCTTTTTCGAGATCATCCATCCGCCTTATCCGGTAATAGACAGACGCGCCTTTTCGGAGCTGTACGGACAAGGGAAAGCGTCGCCGATGCTTTTGCACGCCATGTTTCTTGTCACGTTCATTCTCTGTGATGAGAGTCTTATACACGCTGCTGGCTTCAGCGATCGGACTGCTGCTCGCAGGCACCATTATCTTCGTGCGAAAACGCTGTATGATGTTGACCATGAGACCGATCGGAATGCCCTCACCGCTGCAATCTTTCTTCTGGGGTTTTGGTGGAATGGCCCGGACGATCAGAAGGACTCGTGGTTCTGGCTTGGGTGTGCGACGTCTTGTGCGCAGTCTCTGGGGATGTATCGTTCGTAGGTGAAGCTTTCGCAGGTTGTGAACTGGCACTGACTTGTTCGCAGGACGATTGCTTCGAGGCTCAGTCCTGAGAAAAGAGCGCTGCGAAAACGCATCTGGTGGTCCATATACGTCAGTGGCAGTGGTGAATAGCTGAGGTCACTTACTGACATTTATAGACTCGCGACCGACATACTGCAGCATGCCTCGGCAAGCCATGCAGAATCAGGGACGAAGACTGCGACATCGAACCTCTTACCGAAGAAGACTTCTACTTCGACGATGACCACAATGATCCTCTAATAACCCGACAAGAAGAACACCATACGGCTCTTGCGATAGAAATGACAAAGGCCGCAAAAATCCGTGAGTCGCTTCCAATTGACGAGTCCTGCCCGATGCATGGCTAATATTTATCCAGTGGGGGATATTGTTATCGCAGAATACAGTCCTCGTCGTCCAGACTTGGAGCAATACAGACCAGATCGTTTGAAACAAAGACTTGAACAATGGGAAGCGCAGTTGCCAAAATGCATGCAGAGGGCGCAGCTTGATGAGACATTGGGTCCAGCGTTCTGGGCGACCCAGTTGCACATGGCTTACCAGTAAGAGACACGACAGCGTTCGAAGACGAAATATCTGACCTTATTCAGGAACTACTACATCCTCTTGTTTAGACCCAAGGCAATTGAGGACCTCACACCGTCTGAAGCCGAAGGAGACATTTGGGCTCGGCGGGCAGCTGATTCCATTACTCGCATGACAGAAGATCTCCTCGCCGTCGGAGCAATGAGTAAATGTCAAATGCACATGTAAATGCGCCCAACCTCTCACCCCACCAAATCTAACCTCTTCTCAGTGTCCCCGCTGTCTTCGGAGCCCTCTCCATCCACACCCTCGTTATCTGCCGCAAAGATCCCATCCGACGCCAACTCGCCGGCAACAAATCACGGCAATGCATCCTCGCACTAAGCGAGCTCGCAAAGCATTGGCCCGTAGGACTATGGATCATGAGATTCTTCGGCAACCTCATGCGGAGACTCACCGGCCAAGGTTCTGCTGTTTCAGCAGGCTCAATAGTTGACGTGACGTCACGCATCGCAAACTGTAATCGCAACGAGGACTCGACGCTGAGCACCTCGCCGGCAGTCAGCAGGGCAACGTCTCAGACGTTGGCGGAGAATGGCGGTCCGTTCACTGACGCGACGAACGCCCAAGTCGCCGGTGCTGTGATGGACACGAATGACCTGTTTCAGCAGCCGCCTGATCAGTTCGGTTTTGACAACTTTTGGGCTGAGGATACCATTGATGTCGACTTGCTGCTTCAGCATGGTTTATGTCCATTGCTGCCAGGCAACTTTGGAACCTTTCCACCGATGTCGGATCCTCAAGGCTTTTAGAGAAAGACGGAATCCTGGCCATACTTGCGAAATACAATTCTTTTAACAGGTTATGAAGTCTATATGCCATGTGTCGCTGCTCTATAATGCTTTTCTCTAACGTCATCTATCGCACTCCAAACTCAAGTGATACAGCCAACTTTCGGCTGGCCCAATTATGTATCTCGTCCCAAATCTTGTCTGCCGCCCTTTTAGATCTTTGAAGCAAATTTGCTCTTGGCTCGCAACTTCTTGCCATATCTGAAGAACAGATAAGGGAACGGCGCCATAGCGACCGTCAAGAAAGCAAGAAGGCTGGAAGCCCACTGATAACCAAGCGTTTCGTACATCTGAATACCAAACAGGGGGAATGCCGCTACATAATCGTTAGTGAATGTTGTTTGGAGTAAAAGGACTGGACTGTACGTACCTGCGAACGAGCATCGGGCAAAGCTGTTGGCTGCCATGGCAGAGGCGGCGTACTGGGGGTAAGCGTCGACTAAGAAGGTGAAGATACCCGTGAAGACAAGCATCATGCTACAAGCAGCTATTAGCACCTATATAATCAGATATAAGAGGCCTGAGAAACTTACCCGCATCCAAAAACTCCGGACCCCACGATGGGCACAATCCAATGAACGCTAGAGTACGTCGTCCACGCAAACCAAAACAACCCAATGGGAATGAGAATAGCACCAAGAATACAAGGAGGTAGTCTGTACTCGGGCTCGCTGATAGCCTTTCCAGTCTCCTTCTCCTGCTCCGCCAACCATCGAAGTCGGAGTTTGGCCCAGAAGGGAGTCGTAGCCGTTGCAATGACAAATCCGACCAGAATTCCCAAGAACGTCATTCCGGTCTGCCAAAGAGTCATGCCGTGGTTCGTTCGGAAGATGAGAGGAAACGCGCCGAAGAACAGGTACAGAATACCGAGAAGGATAGCGGAGTAGAGATCCAGACAGAGACACATTGGCTCCAGGAAGAGAAGCTGGAATGGTCGAAGGACTGACAGCTTGAGCGTTTCGAGGATTGGCTTCTTTGTAAGCTCCATGGGCGCTCTATACGCCTCATTCCCAGTCTCTTTTCTCAACATCCTCGCCTTCTCCCTCAACAAAATCGGATGAAACGTCTCCGGCGCAAAGACCACGATAGCCACCATGACAAACGCAGACCATATCAACATAACATAATACGTCCACCTCCAGTGCGTATTGTAATTGATGAACCCTCCAATCAGCGGCCCAATAGCCGGTCCGATAAACGGCGCCAACGACACCAAACTCATAGGTTTCTGGATCTCATGACGTTCGAAAACGTCACCCGCTGTTCCGCCTGCAACGCTGAGGAACGAACTCCCCGCGAAACCGGTAAAGAAACGCGCGATGATCATGGTCTCGATGTTTTGCGCTACGGCAGAGGGAATCGTCCAGATTATGAACATGGCCCACGAGACGAGGTAGATTGGTCGTCGGCCGTAGTACTCGCTCAACGGGCTGGTTAAGACTGGGCCGAGGGCGATTCCTAAGACGAAGGTTGAGAGGCCGAGGGTGGCGACGATCTGGGAGCAGTGGAATTCGGCGTTCATCTGGGTGTAAGTAGCTGTGTAGATTGAACTTGCGCATGTTCTGGAGAAGTTAGTGAGTGTGAGATTAAAGGTGAGAATGGGAACTTACACGCAGAGACTTCCCATGCATGCGATTGAGACAATCATCCATTTTCGCAGCGTCGACATATTCCGTGGACATAAAGGATCTTTGTCGCCGTCCCACGAAACTTCAAAGGATTCGCAGTCGGTGGTCAAGTTGCCAGCCTCAGTAGTTTGATCGCTCAGATTCGCATTCTGATCATCAGTGGCACCATCTGCAGGCGCATTCTTCTCAAGATCAGTTAAAGACTCCCGGTCCAGAGAAGCTCGTTGTTGATCTTGGGACAGATTCCCATCATGCGAAACCTCCTTCTCATTCATCGTGTCGTTGAAAAATGATACTGATCAAACATGCCAAGACCCTGTTTTCCGCATGGGATACTGACGTATTTAAAATAACAAATTTGCGGCTCCACGGCACGTATCAGATTTGTAATGACGCTTTCTTTTACGGAGATAAGATGTGGGTAAGTCGTTATCTTAAGATACCTCGGCGTCTTGGGACCTTAGTGTTGTCGATTGGTGCATTATGATAGGCCCGGCTTTTAAGATTGCAGGGATGTTTTGGCCACCTCGGTTTTTGGCGCGGTTTTGCCAAAGTCGGCGATTAAAGCGCTGTTGGGAGAATGACCAAGCTGAATGAGATTGTTAGTGAAAGGGCGTGGTTTGCATGGTGTTTTGGGGCAAGCTTTGGGGAATATGCCGCGTAATTCCGTATTTAAAGAGCGAGGTTTAGTCGTTATTGTGATTATTGTTACGAATTGCCTGATTTTGACATTTTTTTGGCACATGCCGATGTGAATTACAGAAGATTCTCTAAAGGTCGACTCGTCTGTAAGCGCAGACAGTCTCATAAGGCATGTGAGTGACTCCTTGCCTGTAAATATCTGTTTAGCGTCCTTGCTCATGAAAATACCTACCCTATATATGGCCCGTGAAACTGTTATTTTTTCTATAATGAGTCTCTTTAAAAATGCAGTAAAGTTCAAAGTTAGATAGTTTGATTTAAAGAATTTGTGACTATTTGGTGTTGATTTGATATGGTCTCTTGGTGCTTTGTTGCTTTTGTAGTTCTGGTGGATTTCTTTGCTTAAGTTGTTCATCAACCCGTCATCACTCTTGCTCACCAGCGTCTTCCTCCTGAACTCCTCACCCTAGACTCCAGCCCATCACGGCCACGTAGACCACCAGTTGCAATGGATCAAGCCTCAGAAAAGCCCGTGTTATTCTTGTAAGAGCCTTTCCCGACACTCTTCAAAGCCACCTCTAACGGCTTCAGCGACATTGACAACTGTCTATACTCACGCAGTACGCAACCGTCAACGCGTGACAAGACCCCATACAGAATCTAACATACACAGATGACAAAGTCCTAGAGCACATGTCCCGCAATATAGACAATTACTTCAAGAAACATCTCGGCCTCTCCCCAGACGACGCAGAGCGCCTCCACAAGGATTACTCTCAGCAATACGGCCAAGCAATTGAAGGGCTTGTACGCCACCACCAAATTGACGCGTTAGAATACAACGCCAAAGTCGATGACGCGGTCCCATTGGACGAGCTCATCAAGCCAAACCCCCAATTACGGCAATTCCTTGAGGATATTGATACTTCAAAGGTCAGACTTTGGTTGCTAACTAATGCTTACGTGAACCACGGGAAAAGGGTTGTGAGGCTGTTGGGCGTGGATGATTTATTTGAGGGGTTGACGTACTGTGATTATTCTCAGGTACCATTTGTGTGTAAGCCGCATAAGGAAATGTTTATGAAAGCTATGAAAGAAGCTGGGGTCTCCGACGTATCGAGGTGTTATTTTATTGGTAAGATGATAACCTGTTGTGAGTCTTTGACTGACGCTTTTAGATGACTCTCATAAGAATTGTGTTGGGGCAAAGGACGCTGACTGGACTGCTATTCACTTTGTAGAAGAAGGGTTACCTCTCCCTGATTCACCAGCGTCTCAACACCGGGTTCGCAATCTTGAAGAGTTGCGATCACTCTATCCTGAGTTCTTTAGAGTTAGAAATTGATAGTGCTCTATTATTTATAACCTACTTATCTGCCATGAGCGTGAACCTACACCGCTCCCCTGTAGGGTAGCATTAGCGCCATCCACGCGTTAATTACCCCTTATCACACTATGGCAATATTATGGGCTATTTCGAAATTGATGGTTGGGGGGTGGTGAGGAGATTGTGAGCTTGGAGGCTCAGACTAATGAGGACGTTATCTATGAACTCAAGGTAAGACTTCCATTTGAGAATTGAGAGAGTGAAGGCTAACATATCAAGTTCAACCTCAGTTATAATCGTACGGAGCTTTTGAGTAACGCCGATGAACCCTTTTGCCGTGGATCAAGGTTACTCCGCGTGGTAAAAGGGTTATTGGCGTGTTTTCTCAAGGCACCGGCTGGGGTGCAAGTTTCATTCTTCCTCTCTTTATCGAACCATGGATGTGTATGTGGTACTGATATTGTCTGGCAGGCTAAGATGATCCGCAATATGGGCTTCATTTCTACTAACGAGGAACAGGAATAGATGAGACGATAGTAATGTACAATTGAAGTATTAGACTGCGTGTGTATTTTATGCCGCTTATGAATCCTGTCACTCCTTCATCTGCAGTAAGCCCAAAATGGTGCTGACATAGGTTCTCAGTGTCTTGATCAAAATCTCACTCATTCTCTTTCCTCCATCAGCCATCCGTTTCTGCAACAATTATTTAAAGTAGAGATGGAATCACCAGAGAGAATACTCGTCACGGGCGGAAGCGGTTTCTTGGGAGGACATATAGTCCGGCAACTTCTCAAAAATGCAGAAACAACTGTCGCTATCGTCAGCCGTCATCCCAAGATGCCGGCTGATGTTGCTGACAAGTCCCGCATCTCGCTTCATGCAGCCGACTTGACAGTGCCGAGTCAGATTGAACAGGTATTTGAGACGTTAAAGCCACACGCTGTTATTCATACAGCTTCGCCGTCCTATCTCGACACACCTGCGAATTTGATGAAGGCAAACATCGATGGGACAAAAGCACTACTAAAAACTGCCTCAGCTTGTGCTGAAACTTGTGCTTTTGTCTTTACATCCTCTGATTCAGCTGTTATACCCACACAAGAACCTCTCTCAGAAGAAAATTCTGTTCTTTATGATGAGACGAATGCTCCAAACGCTTATGCAATGTCAAAGGCCACGGCTGAAAGACTCGTCTTGGCTTCAAACTCAGAACAGCTTCGGACTGCAGCTATACGAATACCAGCCACATATGGCGAATATGACACGAACTTTGTGCCTCAACTCGTACAAAGCGTTCGAAGAAAAGAGCACAAAATGCAAGTTGGCAATGATACAAAGGTGTTTGAGTTCCTGTACGTCAAGAAAGCAGCTGAGGCACATATCCTTGCCATGAAAGCCCTTCTTGACCTAGAAACGCAGGACAAGGCTAGTGGCGAGGTATTCTTCATCTCAGATGGGAAACCACAGAAGTTCTTTGACTTTTCTCGGAAGTTCTACGCTGCAGCTGGCCATCCTGTCGCGCTGGAGGAGGTTACGAGGATTCCCTTTCCTGTGATGCAGGCCATGGCTTCCACGGCTGAATGGGTTTACTGGATTATGACGTTGGGATACATCAAACCTGGTATGCGGAGGACTGCTATTGATCATCTTGACTCAGGGTGTTGTTGGTCATTGGAGAAGGCGAAGAGGATACTGGGATATGAGCCGGTAGCGGATCAGGATGAAACTATTAGGAAGACCATGAAGTGGGCAATCGGAACTTTATGAGTGACCACGGGGTATTAAGTTCTGCACCTGGTCTGTCCTTTTTCCAAATAAGACTAGCTAGCTAATAGACGTACTGGAAGTACTTATTCCTAAAGTCCGTTTCATCAAGAAGTCCCGCCTCCCATGCTCTCTGCTGATTCTCAGGAGTATGAAGTCTCCGCCTCGACCTATTCCTCATCCACAACAGGACCCAGAGCGCAAAAAGACTCGCCACCTGAATTGCAATACAAGTGAACATCATACCCACTCCTAGCTCGTACTGAGGTGCTTGATTAGACTTGAAGAAGAATGGCCCCACAAAGTTCCCCAGACAATACCCGATCAACAACAAAGCATTTGTTGTGATCTTCTTAGTGTGTCCTGCTGTGTTGGCCATTGAAACGGACATACTCAGTGTCCAGGTTGATGTGTACGAGAAGGACATCCATAGACATGCCAGGCGAGCGTATGCGTCGCTGTGAGGGAGGAAGTGAAGACCGAGAACACCGGCGAGGAAGGGGACGAGACCGAGAAGCATGATAGGAATTCTGGAGTTCTTGATCACGGAAGCTCCCCAACTGTGAGGCAATCATTAGTTCGATACTGTATAACAGAGTCGGAGGACTTACCAGGCGAGTACGCATGCAACTAGTTGGACTGCACCGGAGGGCATCTGATACAGCGTCGTGTCGAGGGTGCTGAAGCCAGCACCTTTGATGATGAGGCCTTGGAACTGAGATAAGTCAGTTAGCAGTATCTTGAAAAAGAGAGGGCATGCCTACCGCTGACAAGCCTCCGTTAGGCGAGTTACTCGTCAAAGCAAACAAGAACAACAACCAGGTTTTCATATCAACCATCGCCTCCCAAAACTGCACCATCTTGAAATGCTTATTCTCAATACCCGTGCCATTTCCCCTAACCCTCGCCACGACTCTCGCCTTCTCATCAGGTGTCAAGAAATTCGCTCTCATAGGCGCACCCGGAAGTAAGAACAAGAGGATGACGCCCCAAGCAACAGTGATGGACCCCCAAATGATGAAAAGCACTCGCCAGGATGGTAGAGCAGACTTGACGTGGCCTATACCAAAGCTAGCTATGCCGGCGATGATGTAGCCCATGCCTGCTGAGCCGATCCATATACCCATACGGAGAGGTTGTTCTTTCCGCATGTAGTACATGCTGAAGAGGAGCATGGTACCAGGGTTGATTGCTGCTTCGAGAGCGCCGAGGAGGACGCGTACGACGATGAGGGTTGTGAAGGAGTTGACGGCTCCGTGGGCCATGAGTGTTGCGCCCCAAGCGATGACCTGGGGACATTCAGCGAAGAGCAGTGACTGTAATGCTGAAGGAAACTCACCGTTCCTGACATGAAGTAGTTGATCGGAAATCTTTGAAGAAACATGCTGGTGGGAAACTCCCAGATTAGATAACCGAGGTAGAATATCCCGCCAGTCCAAGAGAACTCATCTCCTTTGAGGTTGAGATCTTCTCTTAGTCCAAACACGGCAGCATAGCTGATAGTATTTTTGTCAATGGACTGTAGAGCGTAAGTGAAGCAGAGCAAAGGCATGAGTCTCAGGTCAAGCTTCCATCGCAGAGCCTTGTCGAGCTCAGGACTTGTCTCGATGTCCTGTGCATCACGACACAATGTCAAGGCTTCAGCTGTGGAGGCATCGTTTATGGTTCCCTCTTTGATAGATTGGGTATGTTTCAAGTCGTCTGTTATTTTCTCTGCCATTTTGTCGTCAGTCTGTCCGAGCGACAGGAGGGGTGAAGGACTGAGTTGGACGTACACATGCTCAGAATTTATAGTTACCTCCTCATGAGTTCGTTTGAGGTTGGCTGATTGTTGATCAGTGGATAACACGTCGCAATACCCGCGGGAAACCCACCGGTGGATACTACGATGTTGTAGTTCCCATCCATGGCCTGGGATGCTTATCATTACCCCTCAACTACAATGTAACACTGATATTGAGCATCGTACCACATAGCTATCTTTCTCCAGCCGGATCTAAATATGTATGCCGATGGCATTGATTTGCCGCGTAACTACACTACTCTTCACATAGCTTAGCAAACACCAATTAAGAAGAAAAGGATTATGCCAATGGCTAGATGCCCAGGACTAGTACATTTCAGGCCTTTCATGTGAATATTAGTTAGATTTCTTTTAGTCCATTAATTCTCCGACGTATGTTTAACACCTCATTATCATTTATCAAGACCACGTGGCCGACTTAGAGCTCTATCTGAAACCTCGTGGCAGTATCTCCAGGACCGACATAGCTGTCTAACTGTAGGACGCTTTTTGCAGCTAAATGCGATCCGAGGACGTTAGTTACGCCTTGCCGACTCCCGACAAGAAAGGAACGAAAGTCATTCAGAGATGCAAGCGAGTGTCTAGCAGTTCTGATAGTATATCGGTCTGAGCCAGGACATACAGGCTTTATAAACCACGAAACAGAAGGATCGGTAGATTGCCCGTCGTTTTTGATCATCGATACAACTGGCCCGTTATGTGACATACACTGTCCGGAGCTGCAGTGCACGAATCTGACAGCATGTCTGAGATGGGCGTCCAATCCACACCCAAATAGCATATTCCACCTCGATACAATCCTGTTTATGTCTTCTGATCTTCGATGAATTGATACACGATTCCCTGCAACTGTGAGCATGAGCAGTGAGGAAATATCATCGACCAATGGGCCGATTCCGAAACCCTCACTAGTCAGGAGCGTGACGCGAGTGGACGAAGGCTGCAAGAGAGCGCATTCAACCAATCTGACAGTATTTTCTCCAACCACCGCTTCGAAAGGCCGCTCTTGCCCACCGAGTTTATCCTTCTGTCGTTGGATTGTGAGCATGCCTTCGGAAAAGTCCACATTTGGAGCGTCATAGGCCATTTGCAGAAGAGAAATTCCCTTGACCACCACAACCCAATAGCTCAGCATCTGTCTCTAGTTAGCAGAGTGTGATTATTGACAAGAACTTGTAATATTACCGAGGTCTTGCTCTTTTCGTAATAGTTTACGGAATTATCAGACCTGTCGAAGGCCTTCTGGACAGCCTGGCGAAGAAACGACCTTGGCCCGTCCTCTGCAAGAAAACCGTTGATGCGGTCAAGAATACCGGGTATATCGTTTGAACACATCCGGAGGCGATCTTCCAAGCGAGTTTGAATGGCCTTAAGCTTTTTATCTCGTTATGCATCCGAGATATCCTCAGGTAAAGTAATAGCCGTTTCCATTAGATCGGTGATCGTGTCGTACATAGTCTCTATCCTCGTAAGAGACTCTCTCAGGCTGTCGCTTCGTAGTTGGAGGAGAGCGTCGGGAAGCTCTCGTGACAGGGCATCCACGGCACGTTTCAGTTCCTTCATTTCGGTGACGGCCCCGGAAATGTCTCGTCGGATCTTGGAGGTATCACTACCACCCGAGGCCGAGTGCAGAATCTGTTTGAAGACCCATGTCCCAGCTTCGCCTGCTAAGCCGATTGCGAACTTGTTGAGTAGCGCGGGTCCGGAAAGTGTGATAATCGTTGATGCTACCATAACTTGCTATGGATATATATCTTGAAGAGAGTTATGGTTGTTTTACAAAAGTTGGAAAAATTAATGAATATTGAGGACAGGCGAGGAAGTCCTTAATTAGTAGTGATATGGTGCGGCTGAATAACCTCAGGTGGTGGTTGTTGATCCTTACTGCATTGAGCGGGTTTATTGAACGCCACTCCTGTTCTAGACCTGTCCATCAGTGAGGTTGTGTGTAAGAATAATGCCCTGGGCATTTTTCAGTTGAGCAGCTGATGCTGAGTTCATAGATCGGACTGTTTATTTTATTGATCGTGTTATCTTGAATCTGAGGGATCGGCATTGTGAGACGAGGGTCATTGTTTGACCCAATTTAACGTGGGCCCTTGATAAACGCGGGGAACCCTTAGGACTTTTATCCTAAATGACGAAAAGATTTAGGTAAACTTAGGTAAAATATAGGAGGTCTTTAGACTAGTAATTTTGGTACCCTAAGATTTCTTGCCTCCCCAGGCGTGTAGTGTCAGACTTTCCGGATAGGCTTATCTGCCATCCAGTTTCCTAGTTTTCCGCGGCTGCGCGGGAAACAGTCAAATCTACCTGTCCTGTTTCCCGAGACGGGACAAAGTTACCGAATATCGACTGATAAAGAGGAGTGAGATACTGATTGAACAAGATACAACAACGACTACTCACAGCAAATTCACAGAATGACATCCACACATCCGTATCAGTTGCTACCTATCGACGAGAGACTCAAACGGGTTCTGGCGGCAACCCCTCTCATCGATGGTCACAATGATTTACCTCAACAGCCCAGAGCTTGCTTCCACGGCAAAATACACAATAATGACAAGTTCAATCTAGACAAGGGCTTTGAACGTGGAATGACAGATATTCCTCGTCTCAAGCAAGGTGCCCACCCATTCCTGCTTATGTCCGCAAAAGGATGCTGACCTTTCTTCCAGGCGCTGTAGGCGGCCAATTCTGGTCTGTCTGTGTCCCTTGTCTCAGATCAGCAGAGAATTTCACCACTCCAGAGTACTCTGATATGGCACGAGATGCTATTGAGCAGATAGATCTGACTCTTCGACTGGTTGAGTCTTATCCAGAGACATTTCAACTGGTTAGTGGTCCTTCCGAAGTCAAGGGTGTTTACGCCAGTGGTAAGATTGCTTGCTCTATTGGCATTGAGGGGCTGCACATGGCAGGCAATAGCATCGGTATCATTCGAGCTTTCTACAGGCTCGGGGTGAGATATGTAAGTAAAACAGACCTCAATTGTTCGAGACATCATACTGAGTTGAATAGTGCACTCTCACTCATGTCTGCAACAATGCTTTCGCGGATAGCTCCACTTCAAAGATCGGACCGGTTCACGGTGGCCTGTCTGACCTGGGAAGGGCTGCTGTCAAGGAGATGAACAGACTTGGTACGCTACTCTCACACGCGATTTACGCTCAGCTAACCCCGTAGGTATGATTGTCGATATTTCTCATGTCTCGGAAGACTGTGCGAGCCAGGTCCTCGACCTCTCCCGAGCCCCTGTGATGTTCTCCCACTCCAACGCAAAAGGAGTATTCGACTGCCCGCGAAATGTCCCCGACCATATCCTCGATAAAGTACCCGCCAATAGCGGTATCGTCATGGTCACCTTCGTCCCAGAGCATGTCACTACACGGCGTAAAGATGCCAAGATGGAAATGGTGATCGATCATCTATTCTACATCGCCAATCGCATTGGTTGGAATCACGTCGGTCTTGGATCCGATTTCGACGGCATTGCTAGTGTCATCCCAGGTCTGGAAGATGTGAAATGTTACCCCTATTTGCTGAAGGCTATTCTTGACCGTGGAGCGACGGAAGAGCAACTGGCTATGGTCATTGGTGAGAATATCCTTAGAGTTTGGGTAGGGGTAGAGAAAGTGAGGGATCAGATGAAAGCTGAAGGAGTCCTTCCAGTGGAAGATGTGTTCAAGGATAGGAAATGGTGGAGGTATGATGGGTATTATCAGATGGAAGACCCTGATCCTGAGGATAAGCTTGGGCTTGACTGGTATGGGAAACCTCCACCAGATGAGGGTCTATACCTCAACGAATAAGTGAAAGGTTGAGGAATATGGAATCTCATCAAAGTTAGAAAGATTACAACTCTATTTGGTCACGGAGGGATAGCAGATTCAGAAGATAAAGATGAAGTGAAAGTTGTTTAATAATTTGAGTGAAAGTGACGAGCTACTATCAACGAGACAATAGATCTCAAAGATCTTCATTCATACAGAACCTCCTAGCTATGCTTTTTGATGAGAGCTAAAAGAGAGACAGCCTAACTGAATCCCAGGCTCTACTGTCGTGGCTCAACAGGAGTCTCAAACCTCGCGGTCTCACCCTTCGGTTGGAAGACACCTTTATCAGCCTCCATGCTGTTTCCATCAGCACTGGCGCTATGTTGAGCAGCATCAATATCAGCGTGGCCACCCTCGAGGCCACCGTTGTCAACGATAGGGCGGTTATCAATCGTCATCTGAGGGGCAACATCATACTTTCCATCACCGCGGTCGAGACGGTGTGAAGGGATGAGAATGTTGAGGAAGCGAGGAGCGAGGAATGCGCCGATGATGAAGATGACGACCATGTGCATGAGAACAAAGCTGTAGATGAAAGGAGGGTCATCGGAGTAGTTGTTGAGGAACTTGGGATAGGCGAAGGAGAACACAAGAGCTACAGCAGGGCCTGTGATAAACTTGAGACAAAAAGGCCAAATTGCTGGGATTTTCCAGTTGGAATGACCGCCGAGGATTGCGTTATTGAGATCGCGACGCAGTTGGTTGCCCTGGGATAGAGTTAGATGTCGAGCAAGAAGTTGTGACCAGGGAAATACATACCGAGTAGAAGGCCGCGTACCAGAAGCGGCTGAGAATAGCATTCTTTCCCCAGAATCGGGGAGCAGGGATAGACGGGGTCTTGCCAAAGAAGGCAGTGAAGAGGGAGCAGCCGATGAAGATTCCAAAGCCAACTCCAGCTCCAGCCGGGGCGCTCACAAGGTGACCGATCAAAAGACCAAGGAAAAGAGAAAGGATGTAGCCACCGTTGAAGACAAAATAGCTGATAGCACCAATCTGATCGACAGGATCCTTCCATCGGTAGAGCGTACAGGCCATGTAAGTCTCGGAGAAGACAGTGATGAAGAGAGCGATATCGTTGACAAATGCATCAACAGCATCGAGAACACTGAAGCCAAACTCACTGCTGTAAATGAGTGAAGTAAGGCATCCGAGGATGATGACAGAGGTTGAGATGATCCACCGAGGAATGCGCTGACCCATGTCGGTATCGCAGATGAGAGTGACGAGGACCTCAGCGAGGGCAAACACGCATGTAAGTCCAAGAAGGACCAGTGTGATGAAGAAAAGAGCAGAGAAGAAGTTGGATCCAGGCATCTGAGCAAGAGCCTGGGGGTAGTAGAAGAAGCCGGAGCTGAAGGTAGACAGAGGGTCGACCTCACCCGGGTTGATGGCGAGGAAGCCGACAACGCCCATGACAGCCAAAGCGGAGATGATCTCAATGGCAGAGTTGCTGAGTGCGATGATGAAAGCATCTTGGACAGCGTTGGCGAACTTGTTGTTGTATGAGGCATAGGAGGTGAAGTAGCCGAAACCGACACCGATGGAGAAGAACATCTGTCCAAAGGCGTCTTGCCAGACTCGAGGGCCCTCGAGAGACTCACTTCTCCATGTACCGACATATAGTCTGAAGCCATCAGAGGCGTTGGGGAGGGAGAGCGATCGAATGGCGAGAATGCCAATCATGATGAGTGGGAGAGCCATGGTGATGTAGATGACACGGCCGGTGAGACCGACACCCTTGAAGGTACACATCCACACGACGAACCAGATCATGACGCACCAGCCAAAGGTCTCGCCAACGATTCCTCGGCCAGGATAATGCTTCAGACCACCACCGTCATCAGCACCACCCGTAGCAGGAATGTTGCGAACAACCCTGTCATTAAAGAAATCCACCGTATTCTCGCCATCCCACGGCAACGGGCTCTGAAACGACATCCTGAAATAAGTCATAGCCCACGCCAGAATCGGAACATAGTACCCAACAACACTAAAGCCATTGAACACCATACTCAGTCCAATACCCTTGGCGCGGTGGTTCACGTTGTTCCAGGCAATAACACAACCGCCGCGATAGGCCTGACCAAGGGTGATTTCGAGGATGAGGATGGGAATGCCGATGAGGAAGAGCGCGACGGCGTAGGGGATGAAGAACTGCAGCCCGTAATTGTTGAAGACGACGGAGGGGAAGCGCAGCAGGTTTCCTAGACCGACGGCACCTCCCATGGCACAGAGGACGAATTGCGAGCGCGAGTTGAAGTTATCGCGGCCATCGTCATCTTTTGCTGAGTCTGGTGCGAGCATGAGAAAGATTCTCTTGGCCATGTCTGGCTTCTGGCCTTTTTCGGCGACAGCCATGATGACTAGTTCTCAACAACGAACTATGCACTACGGAAAGTAAAGAGAAGATCGGTAAAGCGAGAAGAACGAAGCTGCTCGACCTCTCCACAAGGTGGATCGCGTCCCCTCGATATATACCCCAGAACCCCAGAAACGCCCAGCATCCCAATATCTCGCCCAGACGCGTGCGATTAACAACACACTCATAATTGGAGTTCCCCGGGGCAGCCAAGACATCTCAGCTTGTTGGTCGCAGGCCAATTGCCCTGGATCTTGGCGCGAGCGAACCACTTTATATCACCGCCAAGCAAGCGCATCTCCAATCCGCAGCGCGTGCCAATGCGATACCCCATCTCGTGATATTCCCGCCAAGCGACATAACAGGAAGGCCAGAAAGAACCAACATTCCACGTCTCACATGTTGGATGAATGAGACTCCAAGGATGAAAGGACTCGCCAAGGAAATGCCAATGCTGTTATCTGGGGTAGTGCTTATCGACGGCCTCTGCTTTCAGCAGGTCCTTTTGTCAGTGTCACTTATAGCGCCTTGGTGTCGTCTTGAGATTATTTCCGTTTCCCCGTTTGCCGTTGGTATCCGATCCTTACAGTCGCCCCCTTTTCTTGGGACTCGTGTCTGGGTTTTTGGAGATTCAGGCGAGTCAAGGTCAAGTTGGGGTTTTGGATTAAGGTGTCTTGGCTATTCCTTGGCTGATAGCGACACAGATAAGCTGCCCGCTTATGCTTAAAAATGGATTACGACATATCGGGGCTAAGTGGAATAGTCCTACTGCCAAGATACTAATCAGATAGACTCTATCGGTTTGACATGGCGAAAAACCATCACTCACCAAATCATTAGTAGTGTGGCGGCGATCAACAGGAAGATTTGTTCCTGAGGATTCGTATGCATTGTATTATAACCCTAGATCACTCTTCTGGAAGGGAAGGTCGGTTGGCCGATGGAGTGAGCAGTCATGTTTGTGCCAAGTGTATTCGCTTGGCATTACTGGGGAGACGTGACTCTGATGTAACACCATGTATGAGTAAGAAAGAAACGTAAGCGGAAACGAACATTGGAAGAAGAGAAGTGGCACAATTGCTACCTGTTGATCCAGTTCCTGCATTGATAGAATGGAATACGTGAGGCTACAAGATAAACTTTTAGCCTTGCGGAGAACACGTCAAGTTTTACTACATGAGACAACATGGTTAGGTAGTATGAAGGAAAGTGTAGCATTATGCAGAGCGAAAAACCTTCACATACAACGGTGCATCTATTTATTGTTCTTCTGGAGACATCCTCTGAATTTGGTAAGTCTTCAAGAGGTCGGTAACCCAACGGTGAATGAAGCTATTTTCTTGCCATAAAGCTACCTTTTAAGATCAAGAGAGATATATATAATAAACAAGAGTAGA
Source organism: Fusarium lyarnte (nom. inval.) (assembly GCA_014898885.1). Lineage (NCBI taxonomy): Eukaryota > Fungi > Ascomycota > Sordariomycetes > Hypocreales > Nectriaceae > Fusarium > Fusarium lyarnte (nom. inval.). The sequence continues at coordinate 73,681 of JAAVUB010000309.1, forward strand.
GATTTAGAGTTCGATCTCTCACCATTTTCGGTATTCAGGAGGCCAGCTGACACGTCTGAGAATAGCCATATCCTGGCTTGCCTGCAATCCCTCCTCGTCAATAGGCATATTACGATAGACAGCATGCGCAACCGCAACAAACATTGACGACCCTAGCCCGATGCTTATACACGCCACTAGCGACAGTCAGCTCTATGGTCTTGAAATTGCCGGTCAGCTTACAATCATTCTTCCTAAAGTACCCAAGCCAGGCATAACACCCTGGCGATTGCTTCTTACGCATTTCATCGCGAAGATTTTGCCTCCGTCGCGAATGATACAACTGTGTCTGTTGCAGTCTATATGGGGGTGTTATTCTGCTCTGAAGTCGATGGGCTTGTAGTTGTCGTAGCGGAATTCTATAGGGAACCTGCCTCGACATGCGAGTTATCATGGATAGGATCATCGCTGGTGCTGGAAGGGTGATGGTTGTGAGGTTGACGGTGTTTGTGTGACGAGAGACGATGATCTGATGGAAAGATTTATCTCCACTTGACTGGCAGAAATAATATTTAATATGGTGTGCCCTAGGTAGATGCCTCAGGAGGAAAGGTAACACATGATTAAGTTTAGAAGTCTTCCTACCTGGTGACTTTAGTAAAGTCAAAGTTGGCTGTAGGAAGTTTAAAGAAGCTGATCTGCGTTCGCATAGTTTGCAATATACAGCAGATCGACTCCGCTGTAGACGTACGACGGCGAGTAGAATAAACAGCCTATACTCATTTTGTTCGCAATCAATAGTTATGCCAGGATTTAGCAAGTAGCTAAACCTTCATCAGTGAGATTTACCGCTGACACTGCCCGAGATAAACCTTATCACGCCCCTTACTTCATTTAAACACTGAAGCTCATGACGTATCCTACCTGTGACCACTCTGTCACTCCCTCGGGAAACCCGAAAATTATCCCAACACAAGTAAATACGAGTATCAATACGAACACAAGGGTCTAGTGCCCCATATTTTCCTTCAGCTAATGCATGGCGGGTTGTGGAATCTAACTCCGTGACCGAAACTCCGCTCCGCAAGTTCAGTTCCGCAAATTCAGCTCCGCTAACAGTCTTGTACATATAGTCTATCTTCTATGTAAGATATTACTACCTAATAGTTACTTGTTTCATCATAAATCTATTTCATCATGGGTAAAGTCGCTGTCGCTGGTGGCTCGTCCGGTTTGGGCCGGACAATGGTCGATGCCCTTGAGGCAGCCAAGACTCATGACTACATTGTCCTATCGCGAAAGGCTACTGGTCCGGAGACACGAACTGTCGACTACTTTGATGTCGACGCTTTGACTTCGCTTCTTCAGTCCGAGCTGGTCGATACGGTTATATCCATGCTTCCGATCGATAATGATGAGAGCGGACAAGCTCAGCTGAATCTCATCGAAGCGGCGGAGAGGTCAGCTAGTACTAAGCGATTCTTGCCGAGTGAGTTTGGCATGGTTTATAACAAAAAGTAAGCAGCTATGGCTATGGAAGTTATATGAGTTTGCTAACGGACTACCAGCAACATCGCCCACGTCCCTTCCTACCAGTGGAAGTTGAGAGCGATAGAAGTTCTTGAAAAGACCAACCTCGAGTTCTCACTTATCTCAATCGGCTTGTTCCTAGATTACTGGGCCGCTCCTCGCATAACCACTCATATCCGCGCGGCAAACATAATTATCGACCCAGGAAACAACGCCTCAGTAATCCCCGGAGATGGAAACACTCCCGTCGTCTTCACCCACTCTACAGATGCAGCAAAGTATACCGTCGCTCTTCTTGGCTGTACAGATTGGAAACGCAGATACGCCATCATCGCAAATCGCATGACTCTCAACGAAGCTGTCAAGCTAGCTGAGGAAGTCAAAGGTGTCAAGTTTGACGTCAAGTACTTCTCTGTCGAGCAGATGAACAAGGGCGAGAATGATTTGACTCCGAGTATGAAGAAGGCATTGCCGGAGGAGATGCACGGTGGCATGAGAACCATGTTGGCTTTGTCAGGTATCGGAATGGCTACAGGTTCGAATGATATTCAGGGAATTGATGATCTGGTGGTCAAGTTTCCAGAAATCAAGCCGGTTACCGTGAGGGACGTGTGGGAAGCGTGGAGATAGATGTAGAAGAATAGTAACGATGTATTATGGAAGTGACAGAGTATCTAGTATGCGAATAGCAACATAGAGATTTTGTCCTCTGATAACTAAAATCCCCATTGGCGACACCAGTTCCTGATCAGATCGGGGGTGACCGGCCCAAGCTCTCTCATCGTCGGACTATGGCTCTTGGTCCTCTCCATCTCATGCCTGACCGGCTGAACCTCCTTCCCTACTGCAAACAATCCATGATAATCATCCAGAAGCTTAACGCCAGGATTCTTATCAAAGTCCACATTCTCCTCCTTTGCACTAGCTTCCAATTTCTCAACCCATTCTTCAACACTCACCAACTTCACCTTATCCCCATAGAAGTCTTTGACAACGGTAACAATGTCGGACCAACTCACTTTTGATGGATTGACGCCATGGAAGTATCCGGAAATCTCAGAGACAGACTTGTGAACCGTGATACCCGCAACGTCGAGAATAAGCCCTGCAATATCCTCAATGGGACTCCAAGCAATCTCTTGTTGCGCACCGAGATGGTCAGGCAGGACTCCAAGATACACTGAGCTCGCGATCAAGCTTGGAATCATCTCCTGACGGTTCCACAAACCCTTTTCGCCCCTTGAACCTGCGATTTGACCAACTCGCACCGAAGCAGTAGGAACGCCGGACTGCTCTGCAGCCGCGTCAAGAATAAGACTTGAAGCGAGCTTGGATCGTCCGTAAGCCATGCTTGGCAGTGTCAGGTCATGCAACGCCTCCTCAGGGACAGCGTCAGGCGAAGACCATCGATCGACTGTTCCAATACTCGAGATAAAGATAATGGGAACATTCTTCACAGCCGCAGAAGAGAAGTCGACGAGATGTCGTACGCCTCGAACGTGGCTCTCAAACGAAGACATGGTGAACTTGAAGTTCACAGGCCAAGCGTTGTGAATGACACGATCGACATCAGCAAGAAGAGAATCATACTTGGACTGGCCCAAGCCGAGGTCGGGGAGCGATAGATCGGCGTGGAGAAACTCCACTTTTGAGAAATCTTTCGTCAAGCCACGGAACTCGTTGAATGCAGGTTGTCGGGATAAACCACCATCCTCACTTCTGTTGAGGGCGATGACTTTCTTGACGGACCCTAGACGGCAGAGCTGGTCAAGCATGTAAGCTCCCAAAGAACCGGTTGTACCCGTGACGATGACTGTTTGACTGTCGTCTAGAGGCGCCTGCTTTCCAGTCTTAGGCGCTGGGAGATTCTTGGTGTACTTCGAGACCTGCATCTTGATCTGGTTGATTTCATGGGTCTCTTCGTCATCGTGGCTTACTCCGTCTTGCAAGGACTGGATGTACTCCGCCAGCGCCCTTGGAGTAGGGTGGCGGTAGATAACTCGAGGCGTGATTGTCGAAGCGTCAACACCAGCGCTATGCAAAGCACCCCGCAACAGGTTCGCTGCTGTCATGACTTGCAAGGAGTCAACACCGACAGAGAAGAAGTCCGTATCCGGTTCGAGCCTCTCAACTCCAAGCTTGGTAACAAAAAGACTGATGATAGATTCAGTCAAAGCGTCGTCGTTACTAAAGTCAAGGGCGACGGATGGACCATCTTCAAGCATCTCAGCATTCTTGTACAAAGCCGAGATGAAATCTGCGTAGAGCTTGACAGCCTTGTGGCGCTGGAGAGTCCCCTTATCGGCGCGGGGGAAAGGCAATGCCGGATCAGCAAAAGCGACAAGGTTTCGAGTGATTCGCCCATGAGCCACGGTTTCAGCATTGGCTTTCTCAATTGTCGGCCAGATTTTGCCGAGTAAGGCTTTGGACTCAGCTTCATCTCTTGGTTGCGCTTCCGCGATGGGCTCAATGATGAGAGCTGCCTGGAACATTCCCTGGCCGACAACAAGGGCTGACTTAACTAGAGGGTGGTCTGAAACAACACCCTCAATGGTAACTGGGTTCAGCTTCTCGCCATTTGAGAAAACAACGATATCGTCGGCACGACCTTTGTATAGCCAGTGATCCTTAAGTGTTGGGTGAGGTTGAAAGATGTCGCTCGTGCGCCATTCAGATAATTCAGGGAAATTGTAGAAACAGCCTTGGCTGCCGGGATCTGATGCTTTGCGACGGACTACAAGCTCGTACTCGTTGGAGTCATGGCGACGCCACTCAATTCCCATGAATTCATCGTTAAAGATGAAGTATCGCCACAGCTTGGAGTCCTGGGGACTATAAGGCGCCAAAGGAAACAGTCTTGGTTTCGTTAGTCTCGGCGCAAATTCGAGTTGAAGGAGATGCTTACTCAGTTGACGAAATGGCGTTCCTCAAGACGACGCCCCTATTTGCTAGCTTGTTGCCGGCCTCGGTTGACAGGCTCCCTATAAAGGTCAACAATACACCCAGATCAGAGACTGCGTTAACTTACCTCCACCAGTAACAAGGACCTTGAGCTTGGCCAAAGCTTCCACACCCTCCTCAAAGGCTGCCAGTTCATCAATAACAGAAGGGGGCAGCATTGCACCATCAGCGTCACTACAGTTCAAATAATCCATGGCCGTGTCAACGTGCAAAGGCTGGTTGGGAAGTGGCATGACTGAAGAAACACCAAGGTATATGAAAGATAGAGGGAGAAACGTTCCTGCAGCGTGATACATGGGCATACCTAGAAAGATCTTGGTCGACCGTTCGGCCCATTCCTTGAATAGATAGGGGGAGCCATGGAAATTGGGCAGATGGATATATTCTTCGAGTGCGTACAAGACACCTTGCTTCAAGAAGACGGGCTTGGGGACTCCAGTAGAACCACTTGTGTGAAGAACCACAAGAGGGTCCCACCGCACCTGTTCAATAGTTCTGCTGTAGGGATATGGCTTGGGAGTCACCGATAGGAGGTGATCAATACTCTGTATCGTGGCAACTTCCATGGTTCTCTGATCAAGGCAAGGCTGCATAGTTGATCTGAACGACTCGGTTATGTAAAGGTATCGACAGCTCGTAGCATCGAACAGGGAGAGTTGGACGGCGGGGGTGTTTCGTGGAGAGATGAAGAGGGCCTTGCAACCAGCTTTGATACAAGCCAGTAGGATTGCCGTGTATCGAAAGTCGCTAGGGCCGATATATGCCACGGTTGGAACCTCATCGTCTGAGGATTTGGTAACGGTTTTGGAGATGTCGTGGGCGAGGTAGTCGACGGCGTTTGCGAGTTGGAGGTGAGTTATTGGCTTCCAACCATCTTGAGGGTCGGACGATAATGGAGTATAGGTAACAGCTCTATCAGGATCGTTTCTGGCAATCTCGTGAATGAGGTCGATCAAGACACGATGCTTAACGTTGGACTCGTTGTTGATGTGACCTTTGTGGATGGAATCACCGTTCTGGTGTGACGCACCACCTGAGACGGGGGCATCGTAGTGTTCGATATCAGCTCGCATAGCCATTTTCAATAATACTAGTGATGATAGAGAAGAGTTGATAGTAAAGGTGGTGTTGAATGTTGTTTGAAATATAATGACTTGAGATTTTCTGTGAAGACACTTGACGGCATGAGGCTTAAATACAAATATCGGAGGAATATTTCTCGTACGGATATACATCTATAAAGCCTCAATCCCGCTTCTTAGCGTATCGGGCCGTGGATGGTGGCTAAATTGGCGGCATCCAACTCGCGCGGATTTTCCACGGACGGCATTGCTGCCACACGGAGATTGAGGATCTGCATTTAGCCCATTGAGTGCCGACTCAGCCGTTCAAGGGTCACTATTTAGTACATTTTCTCCGAGAATTGTACGAGAAAGGCTGTATACCGACAGATATCGGCTTCACGTATCCGCTCCACGAGATAACTGAATCTTTCAACCGTGTTATTCCCGCTGTTTGCTGTGACTAAATACGTACTCTTGAGCCATATTAGTCCATCAAAAAGGGCGAGAGCTCCATATTTCCCACTTATTGTGTCATTCTCGGCCACGCTTCTAGTCTGGTCCGTTGCCTTGAATTTATCTCGCTCGGACCCATCTCCATGTAGATCTTCAGCACCAATTCGGAGCCTCGGTGCTATACAAGAGCCGAGATGAAAAATGATACGTAGCGTCGGTATTCAAAGAAGCCGATTTCAGGATGGAGATGCAGATCATCACGTCTTCACCGCGTGTTGAAGGCATAGAAACGGACGAGTCGGTGGCGTGGCCCACTTGATCATATCGGCATCGAAATGACAGGTCACCGGCATTTACTTTTGTCTAAATCGCAAGCCTCTTATTATAGTAACATTGTTCTTGAGCTTCGGAGGTGTTTTGATTTTCCAACCAGGTGTACATAGGAGTTTGTGCGTTGGTAGTAATCGCGGGTGCGATATGTTACATTGCAGGATATCTTAAGCTTAACTTTATTATATTGGTAGATATCAGCAGGTTCCCTCTAATTTTTACTTTTTTTTAATATACCAGGATGATATAGCTATTCATATGTACTATAAATATCAATTTGCGCCACACTTTGCACTGTCGTAGCCTTTTCAACCCTGACGTCCTATCAGTAACTCTGGATAGTTGGTGTAACCCAATAAATGGCTTGCGGCTGAAAAATGCTCATGTAATACCCAATCACTTAAAACATTTATCTAATCATATAATCGTAAACTAAAGCTGAAAAAATACTTATTGGAGTATTTAAATTCTTACTCCGCCTCGTTCTTCTCTTTTCAATCTTGCCTCTGCCCAACTTCCTCTGCACGCATATTGCTCGAGCACCAAAGCCTGACCTAAGTACATTCAAGCGAGACCCTCTGAGAATGGACTGTTCACCCAAAGCGCTTGAAAGCCTTGTTTCTGATGAAATGGTCGAGTTTGACTCTGATATCGCTGGGCCAGGAGTAAGTGGATTCACAATCATTCAGCATTGGGTCAACTAAAGGCGATCAGGTACTGGCTGCTTTCCTTGTCACGTCATTGATAGCATTGGCTACTCTTATTCTGGCCTTTCTTACGTTTTCAGTACCTGAGCGTCTTCTAAACTCTGGAGATGCCGTAATCGCTGCTGGGTCACTTCGGATGTACCACCGATTGAGAGCCAAGTTCCCTAAGACCAAACGCACCAAGGTTGTCCAAAGCAGAAAGGAGCGGACTCACGCCTTCATGGCCTTCATGATTGCTATAAGTGATCAGATACTTGTATCCCAGGCCTCCATTCTAATCGCGGCTCTCATCATTCACGACGATATCACCATTTATTCCAGCAACATTGTGATCGCCCTAGGATGTCTCGCGTCGACGGTTCATTTGGGGAGTTTCCCATTCTACATAGACCGCCTTAAAGACCATAGCACCGCCAAGCTTATTCGTGTCCTTGCCATGGTTGTGGGCTCGGGGATACTCGTCTTCCTGCTCGTTATTCAACTTTCGTACACATGGGATATGGAAACCCACGTCTACTTTACCTGCACCCTTCAGGACTATCGGATGAATGAGGAGATTGCAGTGATGGACATAATAGTTATCATGATCAACATGTTTGTTCCACTTACGGTACTTTATGGCACGTACGAAATTGTTCAGCTTCTGTATCGCGACCAGCCAGTAGATGACAAGTCTAAAGGACCTAGTTCCCGGGGTGAGCCCATTGTTGCAAGACAGAATCGAGAAGATCTCGATGCTCAACAGCTGCTAGACAATGGAGGTGTTGAACTTCAAAGACTTGCAAGGTTAGAAGACCAACCTAGTCCAGAAGGCCCTCGGGATCCTACCGATATAGAAGTCGAAAGTCGGGCGATCATTTCCATTTTGCAGCTAATCTCAGAAAACGACATAGGGACTACCACAGACAACGAGACGAATTATCAATATCAAAGATCCATTCTCATGAAGCCAAGAGGTGCAAAGCTTCAATTCAAAGAACTACTTAAGGAAATCAAGGAGTCCAAACGAGAGGATCTCTTAAACAAATGGCTGAAGCTCAAAGCCCTGACGATCTTAACTTCGAATGGAGCGTCAACAAGAAAGCTTAGACTGCTTGTCAGATTGACAGCTGAAACATCGGCATTCCACCAATGTCGCGGGTCCTTCGCCTGGAGGTTATGCTGGCTCTGGTCAGGGAATGTCTATGGGATTGTTACTATTTTTACTTCGCGAGCTGTAACAACGGGCATGTCAGGTAATCCCAACGAGATGGGGTTTGGACAAGTTGTGCCGCTAACTCTGCTTGTACTCCCGGTATTTGCAGCTATGGAGGGCCACGCCGGTAACGTTTACTTATCACTCTGTTCCTGGACGGTCTCTGACAATTGGGCCAGACTATAAGCAGAAGCTCAAGTCAATTGAGAAAGCTCATGTTAATCAAGCGAATCTCGAAACACCTGTTAATAGGAGCGCGCGGTCCCGATCGAGGGGTCAATCTCCTGCGCGGAGACAAAATATGCTTGCACAGACAGAGATTACAAGTATACAGACCGTGCGAGAGATCCTGTATCATCGTTCCATAGATATTGGACACCCGGAGCTTTTTAAGTGGGTGACAGGAGACGATTTGACCAGCGCGTCGAATCTCCAAATGGGTGTTGTGGCTCATGCAACCGCAATGTTTACCATCGCAACTTTACTCGGCTTTTCGATGGCTTATGGAATATCCAGTATGAATGTTTCATTAGTCTTCATTCTGTTCCTCTTTGCCGCTCGCAGGCTCATAGGGCTTTTGTTAGTTGGATTAGACATGAGATCGTGCCCCATTATCCTTGATTATCTTGGTGGTACGGAGCATTTACCTAGCCAGCATTATGGAGGCCATGGTGAAAGGATGGCAATAGGTCAGGCAGCTGGAGACGCTGGAGAGAATGTGGAGGAGGAGGATAGACATGAAGAAGCATGAACAGGGAGGCTCTTCAGTTATTCGATGTATTTAAATATTTGTGAAAAGACGGGGTAGCCCTGATCGGTTCAGCTGCCCTGATAAGGATCAGATGCTTCATTTACACATAGGGAGCTCTACTCCCCCGTCCTATCATAGAATTCAAAGCTCTTTTATCCGTCTCTTATATGACCCTCTGCTGTGCGGGCCACAGTATTATACTAAAATATAGCTATGCTTCTAGGAACAGGTACTATAGTATTACATCTTAAGACGTTCTAAAGTCTATATATCTCTTCACTGTAGGCTGCATAACTTGCCAAAAGCTGGGGTACTGTCTTTGGGTCGCTTTGCCACCAGCCATCCAAAGCTCCTCATGTATATGTGGAGCTTTGCTAGCCCCCCGTGTAGCATAGAGCTCTTTTAACTGTTCCCTATGGGTACCTCTATTCTGCATACCACATAACTCAATATCTAGTTTGCGTCACACGTACCCACTACGCCCCCAGCTTTTATCGTTCGTATTCTCTCATATATGGCAAAGTACTTAGAAGCCTCTTTGAGCTTCTACCAATTTCCATTCTCATCCATCCCAGCCATTCCCCAATTCATCGAACTCCAATTCAGCTGATTCATATTCACTGTCAACGGCGCACCACCTGCCATATACGGTGCCGAGGTAACTGGATCAAAGCTAGGCTGTCCACCCATGTTGAAGAACATACTCGGATCACCAAACCCAAACGGCATCTGAAGCTGGACACCGTCCATTTCCATCCCAGTAATATCCTGGGTTTGCGAGCCGGTTGACTCGTTTCCATTCAAAGATATATCCGCGGTCTTTCTGTTGATAAATTCTACCAACTCTGGCGTCTCAACCTCCCTTTCCGCTTGCTCATGTGCCTTCTTGACTGTATCCCAAGCGTACAGAACAATGTTTGCAAACGGCTTGAAGATGGGATGCCATCTGTCGACATCTGCTCCCTCACACCGAGCTTCATAATTGTCCTTCATGACTTTCCATCCCCTTTCAGCAATGCTGCTGAAAGGCTGTGTCTTCAAGTGCTGGATAATTCGTATGTAGGCTGGAAACGGAAAATACAGTTGAAGAAACCATCGGAAGCCTTTCGTTAGAGGTGAACTTGATAGTTTTGCATCGCATTCAAGCCAATCAATGGCGTATGAGACTGCCGCTTCGTGGTTTGCTTGGTTGTACGTGGCTGAGGATTCGAGATAGACGAGGAAGTCGTTCATCAAACGACATGTAGCGATACTACCCCTCGCCGTCCAAAGCGCCATGTAGTGAAGACGGTTGTCAGGATCACAGAACTTCAGATACTTTTCCTCTATCATTCTCTCCAAAGCACCATCTCCACCTTCAGGCAGTTTCTTAGCCAATGGCTTCATGAGCGGATTCGTGAACGCGATGTAAAATGGACTATTCCGTATATAGTCTCCAAGTTCACTCCTCACAACAGCGAAAATAGCCTCGGTGGCTTGTTCTTGGACCTTTGGTGCATTTTTGGTCTCCTCCCGAAGTTCTGAATCGCTGACGTTCATGGGCAACGCGCAATCCCATCCTGGTGCTAGACTCGTCGGTTTATGATCTCCTAGGGCGCTAACACGGGAGTCGAAGAGGACCATAGACCACCAGAGTCTACGGCGCATTTCTGCCTCGAGAACACTGCTTCTAACGTTGATGTATTCGCTTTGGAGACCCATTCGCTGAGCGATGCGCATTGCGACGGCGAGCATGGATGAGATGGACTTTGGGTGGCTGGCTGAGCGGACAGACACCTAGAATAGTTAGCGAATTGGCGAGAGCTGATTTAAGCGGGTGGCTCACAAGATATAGGAACAATGCAGTGAGGCAGTCTCGACTACCAGTACGGAGAAAATTGCTGTTCAACAACGCCTGCTGACATCCAAACTGAAACCTCGTCGAGAGCTCTTCCTTGGGATGTTTAAACATAGTCTCACACTCCTCCGGAGTAAGACTGAGTACAGCCATGCAGTAGATAGCAAACATGAGAGCCTCAAGATTCGAAGGAATTTCTTTGATATTCGACGCAGCTTCGACAATGCGACTTTGCAGGGTAGGTGTATGCGTGACTTTTAGGATAGGGTTGACATTGTCAAGGTATACCTGCCAGAGCCTAAAGAGTTGAGCGGGTTCTGGGTGAAGAGTATAGAGCTCAACGGCTGTTTGGCGGGAGCCGAAGAGCATGTGTTCATCATTGTTAAAGGATTGATCTTGGGCATTGCTGAAGGCTGTTTCGAAGAAGCTGTCGTTAGGGTCTCGATACTGTACAGAGGTCAGTAATTTTCTTGATACAGAGTTATCGTGATAATATTACCCCTTGGCGCATAGCATGCCAAATGTTTCTATATTGGTCAGCCCATTCATGAAAAATGAGGGGTTCGACTTACTTGACCTCAGCAACACCCTCAGCTCTCCCCTGTGACCTCTCCTCATCCCTGTCGGAGGTATAATCATTCGGCGAGCTCTTTTCAGTCCCATTATCTTCATGAAGTGGGTCAAAGTTGACATTATTCTGCTTCATCAACGCCTCATACCTCCTCAACCTATCCAGCAACTCGCGCTCAGGAAATCGTCGCTTTCGTTGCCGAGGCTGCGTAGCTGGAACGCACTGAACGCCATGTTTGACACAGTTCGAGCAGGGAAACGTGCGGTCGCATTTCACTTTGCGCTGTTGGCAGAGAACGCAAGCGAGGACCCGATGGGGCTTGGGCTTGGATGAGTCTGGGGTGGACATGGTGACTTCGGGACTTTGGAAGCCCGAGGAATATGTTTCTCGTATAAAAGGTGGTCGTATTCGATGAGAAAGATGTGGATTTAATATGCAGGTGTTGAGTTGGGCGTCGAGACTTTTCGTATCAGAGGAATGTGTCGGGCTTTTCTAAGTCCCGAGATGTCCCCACTTTTGTGCTTACTTGCTGACCCGTCAGTATATCTCGGTCTTTACTATTGTCCGACTACCAATTTTCTCATCACATCTCCTCATTATGATAATTAATTGGGCAATGAACGAATAAAACTAATTATCCAGGTCATGATATTGAGCCGTATTACTCATAAGATGCTCAGTCACGGTGGTGCTGGCTCCGAGACAAAATGCTTACCCGGTACTCATTTCTATTCATATGGGGGTGGAGTCTTCACTGGCCAGGAGGTCAACAGTTAAGAGATATCTGTGATATTAATGACTATAGGGTCAGTCTGGGAGGAGTTTGGAGGAATAGAATGGATTTGATGTCTGATCAACGTAAGACATACGTTTATCGGCGTCATACCATCTCTGACGTCAAGACTGGAATGCAATCTGGACGATCCCACAAAAGCAATCACTATTTCTTCATCAACCACTTGTCAAATAACCTTGATTATTAAAAAGCCCACTATTGTCTGTTGTCCCTTTAGTCACAATTTATCTCTTACCCGTCAATAAATCAGACCTATCTTCCTATATCAGCCACCATGCCCAGCTATACCGGAAAATGCGTTTGTGGCAACGTCAAGTACAGCGTGTCATTGGACTCACCCGATGACGCACGAACATCACTTTGTCACTGTGGTAGTTGCAAAAGGGCATTTGGGATCAATTTCGGACTTACCACGAAGGTATATCAACTTGTCTTGATTCAAGTAACCCATTGTTGACAATGTCCAGGTCGCCCTTGATGGTTTCAGCTACGACCAAGGCAAACCCAAGACCTTCAAGCAGGATAATGGCGTAGTTCGAGAGTTTTGCGACAATTGCGGTGCTTTCATCTGTGAATATGGTGAACAAGCCGCGGACAAGTTTCGATACATTATGTGGGGAACCTTTGACGAGCCCAACAAGTTCCCTCCCAAGGGAGAGTTCTTTTGCAAGTATAGAGAGACATGGATGCCAGAAGTACCAGGTAAGCCGATCCACCCCATGAAAAATAGGATACTGATAGCTAGACAGATATCTTTCACAAAAACGAGATCAAGGAGTAAACCAGATCATCAAAATTGGCCTGTCCAGGCGCAATGGTAAATGTGTTTTGAGAAAGAGAAGTTCTTATGATTTCTACTCTCTGTGTTTCTATCAATACTTCAGACTATCTTGATTCTCTCCCAAGAAACCTCATCAGTGACAGTCTCTCCCTGCATAGCACCATGCACATACGTCTCTCCAACAAGACAATACTCGTCCTTCCCTTCTGTCTTGCTAAGAACCATAGGGGTAGGACATCCAGATATAATCCAAATCTCATCCCCAGCCTGAGTGGAATCAAATCCCATGCCCAAATACCCCGTATCAGTGAGGACAGGCCTGTGATTAATCCACGTCGACGCCATTATATTCCCCGGTGGCATGGCATTCTTTGACCGTGGCTCTGTGAGTTTCCGAAGCTCTTCTTGCTCAAACTCATCTCCTTCTTGAGATATGAGATCCAATCTGACACAGAACGCCTTGATAAGCTCTGTACTCGGAAATATACTGTTGGGGAACCTGGCGGCTATTTGGTCCAGGTAGGCCATATCGCTGATGGATTGAAGGACCAAAGCCTGACCGGCAGCGGCTGACTCGGCCTCCCTGAAACCAATTTGCAAGGCGCGTACGAATTCTTGCAAAATGGCCCCTTGAAAGTCCTCCAGTCGAATCAACTTCGAGGGTCGGTATGTAAAGTCGGTGTCCCAGATCAAAGTTCTCCAAAGCACCTCATCCGCTGGCTGATTTGTATGTGAATATGTCTCTTCCATATTGAGGAGAATATCGCCTAGCATGTTGAGACGTCCTTGAACAGATTCAATGTACCTTTCGCCAATCTTTTGAACCGTGCCGAGGCGAAAGCCAAATACGTTGAGAACCTTCCCAGTGATAGTGAATGGGTGCAGGTTGGGGGTGTGAGGAACATGTCCTGAAGAGTTGACTGTTCCGATGGATCTGAATTGTGGTCCATGGACACTATTATAGAGAACCGGTGGAAAATCGGGCACCCATGATGGAAGGCCGGGTGTTTCTCGCATGCTGGGATCCTTGACAAGGCTGAGATAAACAAGAGAATCAGTCGTCTCAATAATGCTGCTAGCGACATTTCGCAGTAGATCTTTAATGTCAATATTATAATCTGGCTCAAACTCCAGCGGCAGACAGAGCCCTTCTTGAGCTGCCATATGCTTCAGAATACCACCTAGGCCGTAGATAGAATCTCGAGGATCAGTTGCCTTCATTCCAAAGGTGGAAAACAGAAGACGTAGCAGGAACATTGCTGATGATTTTGGGTGGTTTCGTCCAAGACCAGCCTCGAAGTCGATCATGGCAAGGACGCCCGCCCACAGACTCTTCTCGCCCTTGCACCACTCGCGAAGCAGCTGAATCCTCTCCGCCTGAAAGACGTTGATACCGCCACGAAGGTAAATACCAGGCCTCTCCTTAGGGACTAGATAGAGGACAGACTGGAAGAATCCGCTGTAGTGGAGAAACGCCGCTGTGTATCCCACGCAGTCAAAGGGCGTGAGCCTGCCGTTACATAGAATGACGACGTCGCTGGTGAGAGACACTTCCTGGATGATCCAGATCCGCGTGAACCAATTACTCATGTACAGCGTGACCAAACCAACAGCTTCCTCCTGACTAACAGGGTCCATGCCATAGCGCTCTGGCATAGTCGATAAATCAGAGCTGAAATCCCATGTCTGGGTGCCAATCATACGAAGAGTTTCGGGAACGGATTCAGTACCGATCCTCTCAGCTGCTCTGAGCCCGGTCTCTAACTCAGGAAGAGCCCTCCCAAGCCAAACAATAACGCGATTTGCTTTTCCATAGATTTGGTTCATCACCGAGACCTGGGGAGATCGCTCATTGGGGTTGGACTGGTTAATGCATAGAGCGTCGATCCAAATGGGAGTTTCCGAACATGAGACCTGCAACTCCACAAGGGCATTGTACAGATTTGACTGGACTTCAAACGGCTGCCCATTCAGCACGATGGAAGTATCGGCTGCGTCTTTGGGATCTGAGGGGCCATCTCGCGGTGAGCCCCAGGTGTAAGATAGCGCGTTGTAAGCAAAGTCTGGAGCGGTGGATAGAACGTGCGTTGTAAGAGTCACGCGCGGTACTTGTGTCTTTGTGTACGGATGAGTGCCCAGAGAGATAGTCGCCAGGCGAAAGGACTCAGTATCGAGCACATCAGAATAGTATTGCGCCATTATTATGAGGAGTTCTGAGAGTGAAATGGTAAGAGTGGATGGATTTACGTTGCATTGCATGTAAGACGTTTCGAAATTTTGACCTAGCTCTTTAGGGTTAGATAATTGACAAGAGATCCCTGACAGTTAGCGCCAAGCATTTCATAAACATTTATTAGCATTTATTGGTAGAAATACGGAGTAGCCATGGTCTTGTAGAATGGTAGGACAATCTTGGATGAACTATGGATATTATATATCCTCTTGCTTATTATATAACAGCAAGTGGATAAGGCGGAGCGCAAATGGCGTTAAACACTTATACCGCTAAAGCAATGCAGAAATAGGAAAAGAGCCGCCCAGGTAACCTAAACATCTTTCATAATGAATCTCTTGTACGCATCCTGCAGTTGACCCCAGTTAGCATAACTCCCATAACTAAAACTGTGAGGCAATGTGTTAACATACCTTAAAGCTTGCTTCTCCTTTTTGTTGGCATGCAATACCGGTGTACTCAGTATCAGGAAGCTCAAGCTCCCACTTCTTGATAACCTCATTATCAACACGGAACACAACCTCTTGAATCGCATTATCATAGTAGAGCGTCATGGGAGCCGTCTTCCCATCCCACGATCCCTTCACATCCCTCTTCACCAATCAAGCTCTACTCAGGGCACTAGCAAAACTAACGCTATTCCATTCGATGTTCCACGAGACCCAACGCAACATGTCTTTAGCAGCGTTGGGTCTTTTATCAACCTGTGCAAAGCCGATCTCTTCCTTTGGGTCTTTTACATTGAGCATTGCTGACGAAAAAACTGGGAGGGCTTGGAATGTCGCCTCTTGTGCGGTGGGCTCAGTGTCATCTTGGACGTGGACGCGGAGAACCTTGTCTTGTTCAGACCACGCCATGCAGAGGGGTAGTGAAGGAGCGGGTTGTTTCCTCCCAGGTGGCTGGGCCACGATGGCAACAGCCTTTCTGTAAACACCAGTGCACTCCATGATCTCTCGCATCATCTTCATATCAATGCGGGACCCACGACTCCCGTACTTGGGACTCTTGCGTTTGGGACCATAGTTACTAGATACTTTGTCAGCCAGGGATATAAGTGTCATGGTAGGGTTACTTGCTGGATGGCCACTGCTACAGGAGCTCCATTGTACCCAGTCCAGACCACAGAGCCACTCACACCAGCTTCAGTATACGTGAGATACTCAAACTGATGCTGCTTCAGTATAGGATTGACGAAACGTCCGGTACTACGCGTTGGGGCTCGCCAGGCTTTGCAGTTGTCAGATAGCTGGAGATATTGCAGATGCCTTCCAGTCTTTCCTCCTCAGCAAGTCTCAGAGCGAATCCAAATGCCGTTTTGGGAGGGGGAGGGCTGTTATTCTTGGGGATCATGATAATTCCAAAGCCACCAATTGCGAACTCTTCGTTAGGCTTTGTCGAAAAGACTTTGCTGACTCGAGTATCTTTCTCCTGAATCTCCACCCCTTTGTTTTGCTCCCCCAGGTCAGACCACCAGGCTCGAAGATTTTGGGTTCTTTTGCCGCTATCATCCATGAGGTTATGGCCTGCGGTGAAGATGATAGCCTTGTCTTGGCCAGGAATATTGACAAAGAAGCCATTGCCACCTTTCTCTGCAAAGGATTTCCATGTTAGAGATTGGACATGCATTGAAATTCTTGGGATACTTGCCGGCTCCGTCTTTGGTGAATCTCAGCTTGGCAACTGCTTGGCCGATAATGTACTCGCTCATGGAATTAAGGCCATAACGAACGGGATCTTTTTCACGCTCTCGGCCAGCATCTCCGCCTCGACGGTCTCGGTGCCAAAGGTTCTGGGGAACTTTCGACGCAGCCATAGTGGTTTAGGTTTCTTGAAGGGAAAAGATGTAGTTCGTGACGCGCGGGTCTATCAGATCGATGATCAAACTGTCATGCCAAGAAGCTCCATGCTTATGCGTGACGGCTATTTGATGCCTCAGCCAAAGCTCGTTTGTAAATGTAACAGTAACAATATGCTCTGGAGGTTGCTTGGATCACAAGAGAGCTCAGCTTTCTCAGGATGCCGATCGTTTTCTCTTTCGGTTCAATATTGCCAGCAATGCAACCTCCTCTATCAGATCACCAACTTTGTCACCCTGAAATGCATGTAGGGAGCTCAGCTCCTGTAAGGTGCCGATCACTGTCTATATCCGGTTTCACACAGAAGCACTACGACCTCTCAGGTGGGGACTGTGCCGTGCCGTGCCGTGCCGTGCCGTCTATAAGCCAGCAAATAAGCCGAAATTTTGGCCACCCATTCACCATTTTCTTTTGGGACTTTGGTCTGTTCCGCCAGCCAATATTTCTCTTTAGGAAAGCTGTATGTTGAGAACAATGCCAGGCGACATGAGACTTTGTGCAACGTCAATAACCACATGCAAATCCACTCTTCTCAAGATGAGATTCGAGGAAAAGACGCGTACGTTCCAAGGTCAAGATATGCAGGGAGATAATGAATGAGGAAGGCTGAAAGGTGAGATGATGTCAACTCGCAGCATTAAGGTCAAAGCACAGACAACGTCCGAGTCTAAGGTACCCATTGAGCTGTGTGATTGGATGGCTGTTTTGATAGCTCGAAATTTCCACAGTAGCTCAGGATTAAAGCAGCACGGTTCTGACACAATTGGGCACGACGATCCTATGTTTCGATACCATAAATTGGGAGGCAATGCCTCTATATCAAAACACAGCGTAGCAATCGAGTTCTCCATACCAATCTATCACAACACTCAGACCCCAAAATTCTCGAACCTTGAATAGCCACCATGAGCGGCGAAATCAGAACTATCGCTCGTGCCCTTCGCTCTGCGAGCCACAATACCCTTCCCAACGACGATCTTGCTTTCCTCGAGGTTCAAGGTCGTCGTCTTATAGAGAGGGTCTATGATGGCGATGAACTCAAGGACCAGCGAATGGTCGCCACTGGATTGAGGGAGGGATCAACTGCAGCTTACGCCGTAGCTAAAGACAAGGTGAGTACTGGTCTGTCCAAACTAAAAGCTGCACTACTCTAACATCCGGCGAAAGACCTTCGCTGTATACATCAGTGAAGAGGGCCTTATCAGGATCAGTGAGTTTGATGAGGATACTGAGGAGTGGGATGAGGCCGAGCTGGAAGGCCTCGGTGATGTTTCCGTCCATGATGAAGGCCACGTCACTGTCGCAGGCCTTCCTAGCATGAACTTGGTCCTGTATCAGGCGCTTGATGGTACCATCAAGACCATCAAGTACGATAAGGATTCCGATATATGGACTGAGCAATTCAACATCCCTGGGTCAGCAGCAGTTGGCACTCCAATTGCCGGCTTTTCCACCGACGAGGCTCTGATTGTGAGCTTCATCGATGAAGACAATGAGATCCATGCTCATACCCGGGACTTTGGGACCGGCGACTGGAGTGGTAAGAGCTCATGAAAGTCCTCTTGAGAATCAGCCAACCTAACACCAAACAGAACACACTATCCCCGAGTCCTCCTTTGACGATACCGTTGACAGCCTGATCGTCGCCCAAGACAAAGACAGCGGCAACTTCGAGGCCTATGTCCTAGCCAACGACACGGTCTACAACATCACCAAGACAGGCTCTCGCGAGACCGTCGGTTCTTTCAACCAGGATGGAGACTTTGTGCCCTCCACCGAAGCCGAGTCTGGTGGCTGCTACGGCAACAACTGGAGCAACTATTGCGGCGATGGCTACACCTGTGACCGAGGCTGTAGGTGCGGCTGCGGACGTGGCTCCCTCTGCGGTTGCTACAGTTGCGGCTGTGGATGCCCTCGCCCACGCCATTGCCCGCCTTCTTGGGGATATTAGTTGGACAGGCCAATACGGATGCTCCGCGTTGGGAAGCGCCCTTCTTTCTGATCAGTAGTATGACATTTGAACTTACATTCCCTCATAGATCCTATGGATCAATTAGTTGTTTAGACCCCCTAGTGGGTGCTCAGACAACAATATACTCAATTTAACTCGAACACGGGTAGATTAACTGCCATGAACAAACCGCCTCAAAGGGCCTAATGCTCTTTAGATCCCGAATATCTGCTTCAAATTGTTTGGTTATGATTTCCGAGAACCTTTGACTATCTTGATAGCAGATGCATACATGAGTTCCAGACAAAGCAATCAAAATCTCAATAAACAAAGCTGTAATCGGTTCTCGGGCATCAATGAGGCAGAAGTGTGATAAGCATTAGCTCTTTACGAGCCGCCATTGCAATTAGGTACCAAATCGGAAGAACAGACTTCAGGCAGCTTGGGAACTATCTACAACCATTCCAGGCGACTCTAATCTGTGCTCAGATAATCTAAACAACTGGCGAAAACACAAATCCCATGATAAGTCGAATCACAAGAACGACACCACCAAAGCAGCGAAGCACCGTCTGACAGATACTGTGGTCCTCGCATGACTGCATTGCATAAAGGTTGAGGTTGTGTAGCAGTGCATTCAATATTGTTACTATGGTGTTGAGTGCGGCCTTGAGGTTAGACTTTAGGCTGCCAATACAGGTAATGAGGACACGATAAACTAGCTCTTGTCAGGACTGGTTTTGTGTGACTTCATCAACAACCCCTGTTGCTTCCATTCACTGTGCTTAAACACCCATCAAACATCTTCTTCATATTTTCAACCGTGCGAGACGGCGTCTTTGGCGACCTGAATACATGTCAGTCCACCATTGTACAAGAGACCAAAACACTCACCTTTTTATAACTGAGCATACACGAATTTCAAAAGACTGTCTCGGCGGTCCTTGGCAGCGCATGAGAGCAGCTCCAAGCTCCATCTTATCCTCCACGATCGTCTTCAAAAGGTCCGTACTGCCAAATTCATCGGCCCCCAACTGGGGGGTAAATTTACCAGTGTCTCTCGTCCAAAATAAGCTTGTTCCTTTGGTTGTATCAATTTCCCACTGACCCTCTCCATCGGGTTGCTTCCCAACAATGACGTATATCTTTTCAAGACTCTCGTGCCATTCCCAGGTGTAGGGTGTTTCGTCTTCTGTTCGCATAAATCCTGCCGGCACTGCCAAGCTCGTGATATATGTTGCCACAGTGTGATTCCGATTGACAAGATCTGGTTGAAAGCCGCGGTCGATTGCCTCTATCTCGGAATCGTCGACCTTATTCGCGGGGAAGTACACGGTATCTGTGTCCTTTTTCATCCTGCGCCTGAACTCGTATTTACCGTTTCTAAATCGATTCTTGATCTTGTTGTCGCAGGCCCAAGCTAGTGCAACACGCCGCGCTTCGTGATTGACATCCGCGATCGGTATATGAACCGATGTTGCCAGCTTGTCGTAGCGAAACTCTAAGCGAATGTTGTTAGGGTCGTTGTCGGACCAATCCGGGTCTTCTGCTGTAAGGTATTTTGGGATCCAGCAGCCTTTCTTCCACTGGCATATTCCTGGTTGGCGGGGTTCCGATAGGGCATGGTACCAGATTTCATCGCGAAGTTCTGGGGGTAGATTAGGGAAGAGAGTAAACATCTTGAGATGGGCCAATGGCAATCGTAGAGAAGATAAATTATTTTTCAAAGGTTCATTACGAGGGGAGAGGTACATTATGTCCCATTTTAAAGACGAAGGCAGCGAATGGTTACGAAGAGGCGGTGATGGTGGCTGAGCTTTATAGTCCTGGCTGCAGTCGTAGGACTTCAGCCCATACGCCAGGACTAATCAGGGTATATCCTACAACTCTATGCTCCAGCATAATGACCATAGGACCAAATTCAATACATACATCCTATCCTTGCAATTATTTCAATGCTGCAAGCCAAACACTAGCAATTTTACCGGTCCACTGACAATGTTGATCGCAATGCCTCTGAGGCCCAGATATAATCCTTCAGGCTCCACGATCGCTTAGTCAAGACATGAATGCTACGACAACAAAGGTCAAGAGGCCCCCAGTCATTCAATTTCACTCACTCTCATCCTCACTCATCTCAGTCTCAACTATCATCAAGTTTTTCTCTATAAATCCCATTCAACACGGTTCGTTCAAGCCACCAAACTGTCGATGAGTATGAAGCTCGGACGCTGACGCGTACAGCATATGACCCCGCGCTGATCACACAAATTAGATATTCACCAGCCAAAATGAGTGAATCGCAAAACAAAGTGTCAAGCTTTCAGGTGCAGAAAGCCCCTTCTTCTCAAGCTCCTGAGGGAGTGATTTCGTGGGTTGAAGACGCCAAGTACCTCTTGGTCGACGACAACAAAGTCAACATGAGATTGATGAAGCACCACTTTGATAAGCTCGGTCTCAAATACAACATCGCATGGAATGGTCAAGAAGTCGTCGACCTGTACAAAGCGCACCCCGAGCAATGCAAAATGATCTTGTTGGATATTTCCATGCCTGTCATGGGTGGCATGCAGGCTTCACTTCTCATAAGGGAGCATGAGCGCGAGAACAATCTTCAGCCTACTGTCATCGTCGGGCTAATGGCAGACAATATTGAGACGGAGAATCGGCGAATGGTGGATGAGTTTGGAATGAATACGACATTCAAGAAGCCGATTAGATTGGAAAGTCTTCGGGAACTTGTCGACAATTGGCCAGTTTGAAGAGTGGGGATCGCGGGATAATTGAGTTCAGGACGCTGATGACGTGCGAAGGGCGTGAATCACGATTATTAATTCATGATGCGACTTAATTAATGATAAGCCTCAAAAAAGTAACTTCAATCGAGGAACGGGATATCTGGTTCGGAATGAATCTCCGAAGATAGCCGAGGCCTCGCATTCCGCAAAGAGAACAAGAGATAAGTGGTTTTATAGCATAATTTAGCTCGGTCACTATCTACAAATGACTCATGCGTACAACTATACGAACTTTATATATAGTGAGGTGGTAGAACAGCTATACCTCACATAGCAATTACACCTATTCCTGATTTACTGAGTAATACAATGGGCTCTTCAGCTGCTCTCGATTTCCCCACGGGCTTCACCCTACATCAAATTACTAGTCCTGAGGAACTAGAACGATGGAATCCTTCACTCACTGAACTACTTCTATCTTGCGTCAACGATGATCCCTCTGTATCATCGATCGGCTTCCGCGCTCCTCTCTCCACCGCCAAAGCCACTGAATTCTGGTCCTCGCAATCACCTCAACTATTCGACCCCAACTCTAGAGCCACCCTATTTGTGCTTGCCCGCGACACCACCGCAGTGGGCACAGTTTCGCTCGTGACTCATCCCAAGGAAACTCATGCTCACAAGGTCGAGGTCGGCAAGCTATTGGTTTCCGCTTCAGAAAGAGGTCATGGACTGGGAAGAAAGCTAATGGAGATGTCTGAGAGATTTGCAAAAGAGGAATTGGGGAAGACTATGGTGTTGTTGGATACTGGATCGGATACGCCGGCGAGGGGGTTTTACTTGAAGCTCGGATACACGGAATGGGGTGTTTGTCCACAGTATGCTGAGAGTGCAGATGGGCATTTGCACGATGTTTCGTTCTTTTATAAATTCCTTAGCAACTAGAATGAATAGATTATAGAAGATTTATTGCTCATTGCTTTCTCTTTCAAAATACTTGCCGAGAAAATGGCGAGGGCGCTCGGGTAGGGCGTCGATAGATGAAATTTATAAGTGCGAACCCGGATCAAATTGTTCGATACTTACAGAGATCGATATGCGCTGGACTATCTTCCATATGGCCACTAAACTCTGGTTCGAATGCGAAGAGCTTGGAGACATCTCCTCGGCTCATAGAAATGTCTCAGCTTGAGTTTACTTCCATTTTGTTGCTCATAACGATCTGCAAATGTCCCTTCAACTCGAAACTCAAGAAGGCAACGCCTGATACCCTGTGACAGACACTCCGTACGCCGCCCCCACCTTCGGCTTAAGGCTCTCGTCTCGCAGTTCTTCATCATCTCTAATTCGAAGCCGAAGCTCTCCTCCGCTGCTAGAGACATCACTGCTAGTGGTGGCCGATGTATCATCCGATACCTCGACCCAAGCCATTGACCTGACAGTCTTGAAAGAATGCACACCAGCTGAAGTGTTGGCTAAAATTGGTCTCGGGGGCGGCTTTGAGGTCTGGCAAAGGATGATGAGCTCCAGAATCGAATCCCATGCCCCACTCGTCTGTCCCATGCATGAAATATACACTGAATGCGCCAGAGCAATCGCAGCGTAAAGCAGAAGCCCTATGTTACAGATCCAGTCGAACCAACTATCGCATGTCATAACGTAGCCCGTGTATATAGCCTTCAACTCAAGCTTGGTCTGTCTAGGCTCGTTCGGGTTTGTCCAAGCCTCTTTGGGGTCGCCAGGACGGACAAGCTTCCGGGCTAAAAATTCATTGACACCCACCTCAAAAAGCTCGAGCTGTCTCCCGTTTCCGCGTAGGCCGGACCGAGAAAGTCCTTCAACAACCGCAGCTCCTATAACACTCTCGAAAGATGCCATTTGAGATAGGTTTATATGGTAAATGGTCGCGAATAGCGCTTCCAGAGTTGTCATCTTTGTGCCGATGAATGGAAGTTGTTTCAACCCGTTAGGCAGAACGTCAGGTATTGGAGGTGATAGCATCTCATACCAATCCGTGCTTAACCTAATAGATCGAAGGGACTCGTTCTTGGGAGGGTTGACGCGAACGTAGCCGATTTTTGACTGGAGCTCCAGCTCAGTCTCGACCAAATTCAATACCCGGCCAGTATAGTACTCGTGCGGTACCCATTGATCCCAAACTCCAGACAGAACAGACTTGGCTTTAGCCCAACGAGCATCGATAGAGCAGGCCAGCACATTCGTTGTGTATTGAGGACCCAATGTCGTGTTCCACGCATTTTTAAAGAGAACCACCATACCGAGGGAGGCGTTAGTCTCGGGCCAGATATTTACAGGCGCCATGATGATTGGGCGGGTATCTGCGAAGATCGAGTCAATCACAGAGTTGTCGGGGCTGCGAACAATCCCTCTCTTGACAAGATGATCTTTCACGTCCCCTAGCACATCAATCTCTACCAAGGCCGGAACTTCGTCCCCAGAGACTGGCCCACCCTTTTCGTAGTACGAGTCTATCTTGTCTGGATGCGGAAATCTGACTTTCAAATCACTCCTGTTCAGGTTCATTATGTCGTGAGCGTTGCAGAGGACCCTGGCGGCAGGAACATGAGTCTCCACCTCGTACCTCTGCTTGCTTGCCCATATGAGGTGATATGGGAAGGGCTTCTGTGAGGGAAACTCGCGACTGAGATGTTCAACTGCCTTAAAGTGTATTCCCCTCACAGCGTCTTGAAGGATAGCGGTGGCTTGATGAGTAGTATATGCCCAGGTGTTGGCTTCTCTAATGAGGGCGGGTCTCGTGTATAGAGTCTTGCGTATAAAAGGGTCCAGCAGCTCATGATCGATAGCTCTTTCGTGTAGAATCCACCAATTATCAAAATGGTGAAATAATGGCATGTATCCAGCAGATGGGCATTGTTGGTTGATGAAAGGGTTCGCATCAGTGGTACAGTCAACACCGGCGTAGTATTCTGCGTCTATACTAGTTGGCCATAGTGTGGTGTTCTCTCCTGGGTAAAGAGTGTCAGGGGTGTATCAACGAGTATGTAGAGAGCCCACCAGTAAGCCAATATATACCACCGCCAATATTCCAGTCCTTAACTCTTGGGATCATTAGTACGGCGGTTGCCGGTGCAGCCAGAAGCGCAAGCAAGCAGCCAACGATAATCAGTACGACAAAGCACCTCCTTTTGAACTTGTCTCTTGGTGACATGGGCTGGCCCCAGCTCTGTTTAAGCCCGCCTAAGAACTCAGGCGACACAAGATAGCTAGTAATTATCAGACAGGGGCCACTCTTCCGTGTGTGTGAACTTACGATATGGATGAGAACGAGAATCCAGAAACAAGAAGACCGAGAGGTAGACCAGGACCAAACATAACCTCGGAGCGCAGGCAGTGAAAAATAACAGACCCAATGCTTGCTACGATAAGAAGCTCCTGGACTTTGGTAGCGATTTGGAGAAGGCCTAGTTTGAAAGAGTCGTCATTCTGTTTGCCTTGAAGCTCTCCTCCAATGAAGAAGCCAACAAAGTTTACTGCGCTGAGTCCAATAGTCAACAACGCAGGCGCGACATGAACTGCGCAGCGCGCGATCGCAACGCGACGCGATTTCTTGATCAGGACTTTGGGCTGCTCCTCACGGTTGGACTTAGAAAGGAATGGAACGACCTTGAGACCGATCGTTCTGAAAAATGTTTGGAAAAATCCATCAGCTTTAGGAGATGAGGGTGTGTTTGTTTGCACACCCGTAGCATCATGGGTTGATGTGAGATTTTGCCGAGATGATAGGCTGTCCAACTCATATTGCGACGTAGTGTTTGCATACTGGGGGGTCATGATGGCAATTGGAAATAGCCTGAGAGGGAAACGAAGCAGCGAGAAAATGATCCTTAAATCAGGCTGGGAGCTTTGCTTTTACCCATTGGGACTCGAACGAGGCTGGCGCTAAGATGGAAGGCCTCAAAATGCAGCACCGTACACTACTCAACCGCCACATCACAGCATGTAAGACAAGACTAAGAATAGATAAGGCTCGGAATTAAAGAGGTCATGAAGGTAGCAAGACTAGAAAATGAGTAACCACAGGGACTGTGAAAGAATGTCCTACCAAACTCCAGCCCAGAGGCAGCGGATCTGACATATTGTTGCGAAAGAAAACAAATGGAAGAAGAGGTGTCCTTAATAAATCTAATTATGATATATGAGGTGAAGGTCTCCTACATAGTGATGCGAGATGCGCTACAAATAGCAGCATAGTAATAAACTTACATTGCAAATACTAAGAGAATTATAACGAACATGGAAGGCAATGAAGGTTTTCATAATTTGGATGACCGATTCGGAATGCATTGTGGTGGTCCTCGGTGCGCTATGATACTGTTACACAGATGTAGAGTCTCCCAATGACCAAGGCATGCTTGCAGTCGGTGAAGGTTTGTACCAATTCGACGCGCCGTAATTTCACGCATGATTGGGCGAGAGGGCTGAAGCAATACCGAATTACTAGACCTGATCTTTCAGCTGCTCCTCCGTCCAATCCCAGAGCCTCTTTGCCAACTCCTCATCCAAGCCATGCCCCTCCAGCCCACCAGTCTTTCCGACAGGTTCATAAAATTCTCCATTCTCGATATCAGGAGCAGTAGTAGCCCAAAGATGATTCTTGACACCCTCTGCAATAGGAATTGAGACTTTAGGGGCCACGTTTTCTTGGAGGTGTTTCATCAGGTCATCTCCTGCCTCGCGAGTAAAAAGGTCTGTTTGAACTTCGCCTGGGTTGATTGCGATATTCTTGAAGCCGGGGTAACGTTTGGCTGCTTCTCTTGCGTACAGAAGACAGGCAAGTTTGCTCTGGGCATATCGGTATGGTAAAGCCGTCTCACTCTTTGCAGACTTGAGCGTATCGAATTCGATGCCAGCTGGCCCGACATGACGGAATCCGGCAGAGCTGAGATGGACGGCACGAGCATCGGGAGTCTTGTCAAGGACTGGTTTCAGAAGCTTGAGAAGCAAAGCATGCCCGAGATGGTTGGTTCCCATGTGCATCTCATAACCATCCTTGGTAAGGGTAGGTGGAGCACCCATGATACCAGCGTTCAGCAAGAGAACGTCAAGTCTGTCCTCGCGTTTGAGGAACTCGGCAGCAGCGGACTTGATGCTTTCAAAGCTGGAGAGATCGAGCTCAACCAGAGAGACCTTAGTACCTTTACTGGCTGTCTCTTTGACCTCCTCAAGCGAAGCATTGCCCTTGGCTGAGTCTCGTGAAGTGATGTAGACATGGGCAGGCGAGTGCTTGGCCAGTTCGATGGCAGTGGCTTTTCCAAGGCCGGTATTGGCACCGGTGATGAAGATCACCTTCCCATCGAGGGAAGGGATGTCTTTGGTTGGGTCAAAAGGATATGTTTTAGCTGTGGACATTGTGGTTGGAACCAAGGTCTTTGATATTGCTGATTTCCTGTTTGTGCAAGCTAATAAGGAAAATGGATTTTGAGACGTTAATGACTTTACATGACTTTAAATATGTGTCAAGACTCCGGACTTAAGAAAACGAAGGACCCGAGAAGCAAAAAGTGTCGCATATCAGTAAATACTGCTCAATCATAACGTAGGGACTTTATGAAGGTCATACTTGGACATCCAATCAAGAATGATAAAATGCGAGCTGGCCAATCATCGACCCTGTTGAATCCCCGCTTTGAGCACTTGCCTCTGATCCTGTTGACTACCGAGTGTCAGTTAATTCCGAGCAGTATATCAGCCCAAAAAATGATTTTATTTATCAATAATGCAATATTATATGTTTAGTCAATTTTCTGCTGAATGAAGGTGGCTGTCCCGGTGACCTGCCATCCTGTCGAGTGGATGAAAGCTGATCATCAGGCCAGACCTCGTTGGTGCGAGCTAACCTTACATAGACATGTAGCTAGCTCTCAATCGAGAGTATACACCTGCGGCTGAGAGCCTAGTGGAATTATAGTTCATCACTAGTCTTGGTTCGACCTTCAGTATGCTCTTGCCAGAAAAGATATGCTGACTAGTTTGATAGAAACGTCCAAGTACAAACCGCAACGTAGATGAACTACGCCTAGCCCCAACAGACTGAAGAGAATGAAAAAGAATTTTCCATTTGAAATACATATTCTATACATTTATTGTTCATGGGATAGGAATCGAAAGATCAGTGTTCGCTATCATGGGAGGACCCCGCGTTTCTATTATGGCGGCTAAGAACTTAAATTTCAATAGTTTATATAGATCGAAGAGCTCGACGTGACGGCTAGATAGTCCTTTGAGGTATAAAATTGGGGTCTGGATTACTGCGCATCAGGATGTCTAATCTTGTTACTCTTAACTTTCTCCAGTACAAACCAAGAAACTTGATGTTCGCTCTCTACCGTACGAAATGGGTATCATCGATATCGACGCCAGATGACATCCGTGATAAGCATCGCTGGTATCAATGCACAGTCGAGAACGCTACCCAGATCCAGATACGTCTCAAAAATAGTTATTTTAATGCTAAAAAGTACGTCACGGCTCCTGAGCCGGTGGGTCCCTATGGACAAATGACGTTCACTGTGTACGTGCTGCTGAGTTAGATCGTCTCGGCGGACGCATCAGAGGCATCTTCTTATACCCGTCAGGGCGGTCAAATGAGTCATCATTTAGGTTTTCATGATAACATGATATCAGCCTCGTGCTGTAGTAATTTGTCAGGCATTTTGGTATAATGTCTAAGTTGTGAGCTAGATGTGTTATTTGCAGTAGAGACTTGTGGCTGAGATCTTAAATCAGCACAGAGAACTTAGTTCACTGCGTACAATGATATGTCAGGAGCATCTACCGGTCTCTCCTTCCGGGCTCATTTAGACGAAACTCATCGATTTTATTTCGCCATCGTAAGCAGGGCTCCAAAGGAAATCTTAGGTATATCTTAATGGTTGCTAGGGACTTGATGCTCCACTGAGGGGGTTCAAGGCTGGGGTCGTCGAATCAGATTCTGCAAAAACAGGCCTTGAGATTGCCACCAGGGAAGGGAATAGTATCAATTCAGAAAGCCGATATAAAGGAAAAGATAACGACGGGAATGACCTAGTGATCGAGTTCTATGCTGCGGCATATCCTAGGATGGAAATGAAAGTTGTCATTACTCAGGTCATCGTTGATAGCAACGACAAATAAAGGGTCTGGTTGGGTTGAAGTAAATATCACCAGACACGACAGCCTTATTTCATCGATTTTTTAAGCAGGAAATCCTGATTTGATTTCTATGTTAACTGTGGGATCCCGAGTCAGCCTTGGCAGCCACTTTGGAACCTGGGGCTGTCTAATGAGGCTGTGCACACCATCAACCCAGCTCTTTAGGCTCTCACCGGGAGCCTCGTTTCAGTAAAAACACATAACCCCTCAGTTTTCAAGCCTCTATTATCCTTTCCACGAATTCCTTTTCACAAATTTGATGGATGAGATGCTGGGTTGACATTTCACAATGGATCCGCTGTCTATCGCGAGCTCGGTGGTAAGTAGCGCTAGTAATTCTAACCACGGAAAGCTCATCTCTGTTTAGGTGGGATTGACTGCGACATGCCTTTCAACCTGCAAAAAGCTCCACGATCTCGCAGGAGAGTTTGAAGATGTCCCAGCCGTGATCGCCATGATATGTTCCGAGTCAACAATCATTAGTATCGGTCTCTCAGAACTCCAGATGAAGATTCTTCAAAGAGACGACCTCGCACAAGCTTGGGCATCGAAAACAGAAATCTGGACGGCTTTTGAGACGGCACTGACTGGATGCATGGTTGTCTTCAGCTGCCTGGAAGCGGAAACACGAAGTCTTCGGTCTGAGAACCCGGGACTCTGGGCTAAGATCAAGTTTCTCTGGAACCAAGACCGCCTAAAGGAGCTGTTGGGTGCGCTGAGAGCGCAACAATCATGCATCACTTTTCTTTTAAATCTTCTTGAACTGTAAGTGGACATTCCGTTGCTTAATATCTCCGTCTTAATATGGCCAGTGATACTTTATCAAACATCCAGAAGGACATTTGGAAGAATGCACAGAGGATAAAAGCAGCTGCTTCACAAGCACAGTCCCTGCGATCTTGCAACCCCAGTGTCAAAATGGACGTGGAGTCTATTTTCGATAACGATGCTGTCAAGCTCAGCCTTTTCCACTCCGAGGCCGTTTCCGGTATGGCACCTTCTGAGCTTGACTTTGAGTTCGATGATGTCGTTATCAATAGCCAAGCATACAGGCGGGTGTTTACTAAAGCTCAGTCTGAAATCAAGCCGCTCCATGTGGACGATGTGGACTCTGATACAGGGACGATCAAAGAGGCGGATCAAGGTCCAATGGATTCTCAAAAAGACCCTTCGTTAGTGGGAAACTCACAAGAGAGGGCGTATCCATACCCTGAAGCTCTAGTGACGTCACCGCTTCGAGGAAAAAATGTTGTTCGCGTGTCAGACCTTCCAGTCTACGTGCCATCTTTCCTCGTAAGCCGTTCTAATTGCTGTGGTTGTTCCAAGACTATTACAGGCCTTCAAGTGGAAGCATTAGGCGGAAGGTGGCATGTAGAATGCTTCACCTGCTTTGTAAGTATAAGAATGATAACGATTGAGCTGTCTCAGCTAACGCCAATTATTCAGGACTGTGGAGTTCCTCTACAGAGTAACTATCGCCAATCACAAGAAGAAAATGACATTCAACCAAAGCCACTATGCGAGGAAGACTTTATTCAACGACGGGATATATAGTGCTTCAAGTGCCATGAGACTATTATAGGTGACTTTATAGCAGCCCTTGATCGTCGGTATCACAGAGATCACTTTACCTGTGACGAATGCGAGACAGCCTTTGCCAAGAAGAGTGACTGTCATCAACAAGACGACGGCATCTACTGTATGCTACACTTCTGTCGGGACGTTGCATACTACTGTGATGGCTGCAAGTTTCCAATCATGGAAGGATGCCACGTATCGGATCAACAAGGAGGCAAATGGCATAACCCCTGTTTCCATCTCTCTTCTTCCTGGGGGCTGGAACTACCGGTGTCATCCAATGGCCGCCGATATCTTGACTTCATCCAGGATAAATCCCAAACAAGCCTGGGCAAGTTTTACCACCAATTACACGATACTCGCGCCAATGACATTTATCTTTGTTGTTCTAACTATACGACGGGACTTCGAAATTCCGTTGCTTACTCTTTACATCTCTGGAGAAATCAGCCTGCTGCAGAGGGCTATAAATCATGGCGAGTTGTACTTTCTATGCTCTCACGTCTCTTTAGATCCGCCATAAAGGCCACCAATAATCGTAAGACCGTCCTGCCGCATTGAATAACCCAGGCTAATATCTTACGAAAAGGCGAGGGGGTTGAGGAACTTACATCCTTTACCTCGGCATTCCAGAAACACGTAAAAGACTACACTGAAGGCCGACAGCCGTCTTCTCAAGTCGTGGGCCTACACATATCAGAATTACTCCAACCTCAGCTGAAGGTAACTTTTCAAGCATATTTACAAGATCGCGAGACCTCATGGGACGTTGAAAACGATGAGCTCGAAGAAATTATTAACACTCTCGGGGCAGTGGGGACCGACGAACTAGGAGATCGTTACAGCCAGCTGCCAACTGGCGTTGCTAAAGAGGATTGGAGATGCGGGAACTGTTCTGAGGCTATCACAGGAATTGGACTCTCTGAGCGTATATACCCATATCTGAAACTGCATCCGTATGATTGTTTGCAACCACCATGTCAGAATAGCCGTAAGGTTGATGGTTTATATGCGTTTGAGGCTCGCCAACTTGGGGAAGCCTTTGATGTCATTCCGCCTGATGAGGTTGCATTGGATGGAATATGGAGATGTTGGTTTGTCTCGCCGGGCGAGATATCTCAGGAGCATCGAGTATATACTAGTTAACGTGTAAGATGGTCTTGAGTTGACTCATATTGTGTGGGCCAGAAACTCCAAAATAACGCAGGCCACTAATACTCCATTCGCGTTACAAGAACATGATGGCTAACAGTTAAAATATAATAGTTATGCCATGTGAACGGTATACTTATTTGATTCATAAGCTTGATGAATAGCCAGTCTTCGAGTAAGACACTCCGTAAAACTCAGAGCCTACTTAGTCCAGGTAAGTTGTGTCTCAGCACATGTTCTGCCGAGATCCGCCCACTGCAAAGAACTCCATTTCTCTGGATTCTCAGAAGCCTCGACAAAATGCTTCATCGCCAGAACAGTCTGCAACGCCCATTTCTCTGGACTCACCCTTCCTACACCTGTTGCCAACGGAGTCATAAGAACATTCTGGATCTGATCATATTCAGAGGCATCGCGGTTATGATTGTCGATAGCACAGAGCAAACTCCAAATACACTCGTACACAACCTCTTTATCCCATCTCACGTCAGCAGGCATCCGCATCGTCGGACAAAGCGCAACACGACGCGTCCCATAAACATTCCGGGATCTTGCTTCAAACTCCTTTGGAATTTCTACCAAGGTACATGTTCCAGGCGGTGCGAAGCCTCGCCACGCCTTGTAGAGCTGAGCCTGTGCAACGCCAGTAAGAGCATGGTAATCATCGCGGGGCGAAAACTGCCGAGAAATGGCATCGTCAAAAGCACCGTCGAGACGGCCGTAGGAATTGGCGGGTGAGACCACGGTATCAAATTTTACTTTGCTTGAGAGCTGCGATAAAGCGCAGTTGTGAATTTCGATTGACACCGAATCGGGCAGCTTGCGACTCTTTCGGGCGACGTTGAAGGCGTCGCTGAATTGTTCCTCCATGCAGAGCAGATGGATGTGGGGAATGTGGGGGGTTTTGGTGGGCATCTTGGCTGTAAATTACGGTGCGATAGCTTTCAGAGAGTAATGGAAGCTGGAGAGGGAGATAAATTTAGTGGTTGTGAAGAGTAAGCGAGAACTTGGGTCAGATGTTTCTCAAGTGGGTGGCTCATGTTAGCCTGACTGTTAAGGCTGACAGCGCCCGACCAACCACAGTCAAGAGTAACTCATTTAGCAATTAATAGGAATAAGTTTCATGAATAAACACAATCATAATGCCCATTAACTACGGGATTCAAGACTAGTATATAATAAAGTAAACACTATTCTTTAACTATTGAAGCGGTTCATCCATTCACATCTACCAAGAACACTGTATCACAACGCAGTTACAAAACTTATGGCTCATGTTACAAGTCCAGAGCCATTCCGGAAAAGATAAAGTCTATTTTATTCATTTTTCAACAGGAACCCGTTGTTCCAAGCATCTATGAAGCCTGTTTAAAAGGTCCCAGATAGCCTCTCAGCGGATGGAGAAAGCCACGATAAACGAGCATGCTGGCGAACAATCCGACAAGGGTTGATAATGTAGCTGCTGAGGCAATGGAAACAGCAGTCCATGTAGTGCATCTTTCGCTTCCTAAAGAAGTCTCAAGGTGCATGTGAAGATGCCCTCGAAGACGGCAAAGTATTGCAAAATGCTCAAGGCGTGCGTATTCCATTCTCCTCGACGGAAAACGGAGAGATGAAGTATGACACCAAGCGTAAAAGCGATGCCATGGTATATGAGGCTGGTGGGAGTGTATAAGGTAGTCACTATTATTTTCCTGAATTAAAATGGCTGTATGATAGAGGTAGATGTTTGGGTCGTTGGAAAGCATCTGCACATGGAGCAGTGTACTGAGGAACCTGGACACTCATAATTCGATTTCAATGCAGTGTAGTGAACCCAAGGTACCCAGTAGACACGTCATCTTGTGCAATCACAACGTCAGATGAGCTTCGGAGTAGTAATGTCTTTACTGCCGAAGGTTGCGAGAGGGAACATGCGAGGAGAAGAAAACAAAGTCCGCATTAGGCAAGGCTAGTTCACCGCTGCCGAGGCCTCGCCCTGGTTACCTTTAAGGTTTACATGTCACAGTAGTTACATGCGTTCCTCGGCGGCCAGGCGAACCTTAACGGCACGGCTCATGCCGCACGTCGCATTAGTGGTTCCAAAGACATGGATGTCGGAACTTTTGCATGGCAGCCTACTGTTTGGAAGCTTATCCTGGGCTTTGACCTTTCCATTCTGCCTTCACTTAGGTGTTACGGCCTCCACAGGTATAGATAACCGCGACCAGCCCTTTCACTTTCTGATTTGCCCGCCTATTATCCAGCAGTACCCGATAAGAAAGCAAACTCAGAGGGCATCGTCGCCATGAAGGCCTGCAAAGTGCTCACCATCTTCGGCGTTACCGGCTCCCAAGGGGGCAGCGTTGCTAGATCTCTACTAAAAAACAAAGTCAACCGTTTCGCGCTGCGCGGTATCACCCGAAATCTGAACTCTGACAAGGCTAAGGCTCTTTCTGCCCAAGGAGTTGAGATGGTGCAGGCCGATGGCCTCATGCCAGATCAGATGGCTCAGGCACTGGAAGGTAGCTGGGGAGTGTTTGTCAATTTCAATTCAGGTGACCCTGTAAACTTACCGCATATGAGAATCACAGAGTGCTTATGCTAACTTGACTGGCTAGTCTATTGGAACGCCTAATGGCCCATCAGAGACGGATATTGGAATGGCTGTTGTAGATGCCGCAGCCAAGGCTGGTGTCCAGCATTTTGTCTTCAGTGGAATGGTATCTGCCGCCAAGATCACCGACGGTGCTGTGTCAAATCCCTTATTTGATGGTACTCACCGCCCCAAACAGTACCTAATTCAAGAATGGTTGACTGACGAGTATAAAGAAAAGCATGCCATTGCCGAGTATGCGAGACGAAAGAACTTCAAGTCTGTCGTTGTGGTGAGCCCCGGCTGGTACATGGAAAACCATCTGGTTCAGGAGGCGCCCGGTCTATTCGGCGGCTTCCCGTTCCTAACTGACGAAGAAGGCTTTGTAACTTTACGTTTCCCTCGCTGGGGAGGCAACGAAGAGATGCCCTTCATTTCTATCGATCACGATTTTGGTGATATTGTGAATGGCGTGTTCCAGGAGCCAGAGAAGTACCACGGGCAACTTATCCAAGGCATCAGCGAATCTGCCCCCCCGTCCCGGATGGCAGAGGCGTTTGAGATAGGTGAGCTGAGCCAGATCGACTCTCGTGTACCAGCTAACTGAAATGGCCATAGCAACTGGCAGGAGATGCCGATTCGTACCGGATGATGATTGGGAGTCATTTGACACCTATGGTCAGCGGACTCTGGAGGGGGTCAAGTATACTTTCGGATTCTGTCAGTATTCTGGGGGCTTGTATTACGGCGAACCGAACGATCTGGGGATGGCTCGCATGTTGAAGAGGGTTGCGAAGAAAGTACAAGGGGAATCTGAAGGCGAGCTGATGACCCTGAAGCGCTTTTTTTCGCTTCACTTTGCACCTTGGGAGTCAAGGGCATAGTAGTTGCTCCCAGCTTTAGTATGCTTGCACAGATTTCTGTAGCAGTCCAATATTTACGCTGAGACTTGTACCTGTGGATTTGATTGATGCCTTTAAGGTTTAACGTTAGGCTGCTAACACAGTGATGAGAACACGACATCTTTTTTCACAATCTGAGATGTGTACATGTAGTCAGTCAGTCATGTAGTTGTCTCGGTGAAACTGCAAAGTTTATTTCTGGTTATCTCCATACTCAATAAAGCCTGGCGATATTTCATATGACATTCTGGTTGAGTCCTGGTCAATGCGAAGGACGCGCGCGAAGATGAGCCCAGGCAGGGCCTTCTGGTACTGCATAATGGAGACGTTTTCAACAGGCATCGTGCCCACTTCCCGAGGCTATTTTGTCACATTCAGCTGTGTCAGAACGCCAGAGTTCAGCCTCAGGGTATTATGAAAATACCCCTTTCCTATGACTTAAGATATTCCATCAGTCGTGAATGGTATATCCCAAACGCAAATGTATTTGCCTTCCTGAAAGGCGATCCATGCTCTGAATGTGTACGTAGCTTCCTGCTGTGCTGGGCACAGCGTTTCCAAAATGCCATGGTAAGTCGACATTCTTACTGCCAGTACATCTAAGTCGCAACTTTTATCAAGACTGGGCATGTGCATGGACCTTTCTATACGGTTTGCCGGCAGATGCTGTGGGAACAAATTTGTAAACGGCAGTTTTCAGCAACATTTGACCTAATACCTCGTCCGTATGGCAGGGTATTGATGATCTGATGATTGACTCCGATAGCGACTCGCGTACTAAATTAGAACTCCGACCTTCCCTGGATACATGATCGAGAACATTCTTCATGAGAAAACGGTAAACCTTGGCATGTCACGCCATAAGTCAGCGCCGATCTGTATGTTTCGCCCGTTTCCGAATGCGCGGAATCTTCGGCTCGTTCCGGAGCCTGTCTTTCTCGGTGAACATCCGTGCTGTACCCTTGATTACCGATCCATGCATATGTACTCACTTGAAAGATAGGTCGAAGGTGACAAAATCGGTCAGATCATCTCCGGTTATCAAGTCACCTTGCGTTGGGGCAAGCGCTGATAGCAAACTGGGTACAGTAGGTCTGAGACACGCAGATATGTACATGATAACCGTATTTATTATCAAGCTCGATAAAGTAGCAGAGAATAGCGGGTCAGATACGTGGCCCTGGATGAAAACTGGAAGACTTGGAGCTACATGATAACCAGGACAACCCTCAATTAGCGCCGATGGGGAAATTGATCACTTAGGTACGGAGTGTCTGACAACCTGACACTTGAAACACCAAAGAGTCCTTGACGGGGCCTTGGCTAATACTGAGAACCTACTGGCTCCTTCAATCCCACGCCTCGAAGGATGTACTTCTAAGTTCTACAAAGACGTCCATCAGGGGCTCTGTACCAGGCATCACTGCCAACGCCATATTCAACATAAAACAAGTCGGTTGGGTCATACACCCGCTTGATCCGTCTCAGTCTCTCGTAATTGTCCCCAAAATAGTCCTCTTTCCAGTTTTCATTCCCAACTTCTGCTTCGTTAAGGTACGTGCCAGCATTCGGTGGCAGCGCCCGTCTCAGCTGCGGGACGACAAACTTCTGCAACTCCGCTTGCCTCGCCATCATATCATCTCGAGGGAGACAAAAGTCCCATTCCAAGGTTGCCATCGCATGCACGGCAGCTTTACGCCACTGGGGTAGGACAGAGTTGTCGGCAATGGGCTGTTTTGTTCCGCTCATCGTATTGTTGGCTGCGATATAAACAACAAAGGCGGAACTGTTTTCCGTGATCATACGTGTTGCTTGAACTAGAGCTGTTCGACTATCGGTTAGGGAATGGCGGGGAATGAGTCGCGACCCGACCATGGAGTCTGCCAAGTAGCGGCCGGTTGGAAAAGGGCCCAGGTAATGTTCAAAGTGAGATTTGTAGCTGGGTAGAGAAGATGTGCTCAACTGGTAGTTGACCCCCTCTTCATCCAACTTGGCTGTAAAGGGCTTCAGTGCAAGGCTTATATGCTCCTCCGTGAAGCCCGGAGCGGTCAGTGGTCCCAGAACAAACGCTTGACGGGTCACTAGCCACCCAAACTGAATGCCAGCATCAATGAGGGATGGGGTCAGGTCGAGCAGATGCCCAAACATGTCGTACACGGTATCGATTCCGACATTCTCTCGCGAGAAAGACAAAGATGCACCTCCTATCACACCATCTCTGAAGGCACGCACCGTGACGGATGTCACCACTGCATACGTTCCTCCTCCACCACCGCTCAATGCCCAGTAGAGGTCGGCGTTATGCGTTGGGCTTGCGAGAGTAGTCTCTCCGGCGGCGGTAACAACCTCGTATTCCAATGCCTGATCCGCAGCCATGCCGTGAATCGAAGACAATGGTCCAGAACCTCCGCCTTGGATGAACCCACCTGCAACACCAACCGTTGGACAGAACCCTGTAACGACTTGTAGGCCGCTCTTATGGGCTATATCGAGTGCTTCAAATCCCCTTATGCCAGCTCCTAGCATGACTGCCGTTCCGTTGTATGAGGAGCTTCGGTAAATTGGAATGACCCGGCTCGTCCGCAGGTTGTGTGTCCAGATCGCTAGGCCACCAGTTCCTGTGGATCTACCCAAGAAGCTAGGATGCATGTTAGCTACTTGCAGTTCTCTTATGGTGGCATGGAAATCTCGCTCACTCATGTCCAGTGTTCTTCACTACCAGCCGAATGTTCTTCAGCTTGGCAAACTTGACACCAGCAGAGATGTCCTCTGCCGAAGATGCGTTGATTGAATAGCTGACGTAGTTTCCCAACTCACAAGGCTTCGATCTGGGGGTGAAATGGTCGCACGACTGGTTTTGGTAGAAGGGTGCCATGATAGAATGTGCTGAGTCTTCACTGCGATACGACAGTCCTGTATCAGTACATAGCTGCTCGCACGTTGCACGATAGCTGTCTAGAGAAGTCCTGTACTTACTGAGTCAAGGGATTTAGCCAATTCTTGTTTATGACGTCGCATTTGGCAGCATCGAAGTGGGGGTCGTGGCAAACAGTAGCAAGGGGAGTCGTGACGACGAGACGACCTCCAACTGTGGCGTTGAGATTGTCCCAGTCAGCTATAGAGGGCCACGAGGTATCTATAGGCAGGACGTGACATGAGGTAGTGATATTTGGATCATATGTGGAGGGGTAAACCACATAAGCGAGACCTGCTAGAGCTATTGGAAACAAGAATGTAAGAATGGCCATGATGTGGACTGAGACGTCACTGCAGATCGTTACTTGCTGATTTTTACACGAGGCTATGTCTCGAGGCCAAGTCAGACTAGATAGAAGACAACACTACTTTTTATAGAGGATGGCTCAAGCATGTTTCTGACCATTGTATGAGTGATCCTATCACATTGAATAACCTTTGAAGGAGCCCTGGCTACTGACTGTACAAAGGTATCAAGTTTCTAGAGATTCTCACTTTGGAACGTATTTCCTCACCCACGTTTACACATTCCCTGTCTAGAATATGTCGGCACTTCCATTGCACCAGCTGGTACTCGACACTCAAACTTATCCCGCTCTCTTTACAGCAAACAAGTAAACGATAGCAAGGCGGTCGTATTACAAACCTGTCTTCGAAACCTAAAGATTATGATTGCACGCCTTTGAGAAAGCTTAATCGTCTGTCATCCGTGTCAGACAAGGGACGGGACGAGCGGAACGGGGCGGAATGTTAGAAAACTTAATTTTGATCGTCGAACCTCGTATGTATTTGAGAGGGCTTATGTGCGTGACCCTTTGTGCTATACCTCGGTTGATGTCCCAATGAGAACTGCCAGCGCCTTGAGCTATGACGCGATCGTCAGTCAAAGCGTTGCAGAGCACGCATCATCTCTAAAGCTTCTTCAGAACACATATATCAACATAATATAATAAACTTTAAGCCTGCTGATGTGCCCAAGCCGTCTCAAGACACAAGCAATTATCAAATGACCAAGATTGACCACATGTTGCGGAGTGTCCACGAAACTGTCTGCATGATGCCTGGTACTCCTGTTCTGCGCATGTTATGTCCTTTGAAGACTTGTTCGAGAGTTGTCTCCCCATTCCCCTTTGCCGCGAAATGCGACAGGCAACTGAAGTGTCGAGACAACTATAAAGGTTGGAATTTTTACTGATGAACTGAAATTTTGACACACATTTCTCATCTTCCATTCCAGCCAATTTTTCAGAAAACTAGGTCTATTAAAACAGACCATCAACGCTTTCACGAGACATCATGACACGTACTCACAAGCCCGCTGTTGCCATCTTTGGTCCTACCGCCTCCGGTAAAACGAAACTGGGAGTTGCTGTCTCCAAAGCACTCCTTGGTGAGGTTATCTCGGTTGATAGCCTCCAGTGCTATAAGCCAGGTAGTATCGTTACTGCCAAGCCGGAACACGATGAAATTGAAGATATTCCACATCACCTTATCGACTACCTGGAAGCTGATGAAGAAC
This sequence comes from Fusarium lyarnte (nom. inval.), assembly GCA_014898885.1. Classification (NCBI taxonomy): domain Eukaryota; kingdom Fungi; phylum Ascomycota; class Sordariomycetes; order Hypocreales; family Nectriaceae; genus Fusarium; species Fusarium lyarnte (nom. inval.). Next base: position 113,289 of record JAAVUB010000309.1, read on the forward strand.
CAGATGACTTTGTATCACTGGCTATCAACAAAATGGAAGACATCATAGGCCGCAACAAGATTCCCGTTCTTGTTGGTGGGTCAACATCGCTCACTATCCCCCTGCTGCAGCAAGCCTTGAAGAACCATTACATAATACTCGGAATTATGTTGGTACCATACCCTTCAAGCTATCAACAGCTTATTGAGACCAGAGGCGACTCAATGGTGAAGCAAGGCCTCTTAGCGGAGCTGAGGGAACTCAAGGCCCTAGAGAAGAAACTGCTCCAGGGAGAGCAAGATTTCACTAGAGGTGTGTGGAAAGCAATTGGCTACCCTGAGTTCTACCCTTATCTTGAATATGACGGCACAAGCGACATAAGGAGGGAGGTCCTCTACCAACAGGGAGTCACCATGATACGGCTTGAGATTACAACCTGGTATCAGCTCAGCATTCATAAGTGTAGTGTTTGTGTTCTGAACGTCGACGGATTTTATGACGGATTGTTGGATTGGGTTTCCAAGGTTTCAGAAAAGGGGTTCATCGGGGCAAATGACCTTACCATCATCCAGGTTGCTACCTCAGCTGAAGGACTTGTTAAATGCCTAGAAGACAAGACTCAGCATTCTGACCAAGGACGGCTTGAGTGGATCTGAAGAGAGTATAGCAGTACAAGCCGATCCCTTGTTTGATCTTGTTCGTTTAGTCTTATCAGCTCAAGTCTATCACTGTTGAAAAACACATGAGCACCATTAAATGCTTCAGACTCATTGAATGCAATGGAATCAGGGTAGATCTGATAAAATAAACTTGCCAGTTTCGCAAGTTCAGGGGAAGACAAACGGTATTTCGTTAGATTCCAAGACGTTGTTCTACGCAAGTATGGCAGCCAATCCCGCTTCACGAACATTTATATTGATGCTGTGGAGTTTCGCAGGATCTTGGCTGTAACACATACTCAGGCTCGGGTGCTTTCTGCGATTCAATCTTGAGGGATCGACAGCTTTTGGCCATTTATAGTAGTGGTTCTGAACGAGATTGTGGTTACATGGCGTCAAGTTCGCATCGGTCTCGGTTTCGGTCTCAATGTCGATCATGCCCCACAAGCCTAAGTTTATCACTAACTCTACAACCTCCCTCTACGCAATAGGGGCGAATGGCATATGAAACAGACTAATTTAAGCTCGTTACTCAGATTGAATGCCATGGCAATCCGCCATGATGCCTGTGCTTCGAGGCAATGCAACTATACGCGCATCCGCAGCTGTTTTGTGAGACCACTTGCTCCTTTCAGTAGAGCCTGTGGCTATCACGCAGTGTCTTGTGTTAGAATAAGATGGAAATCCAATCGGGTTGTTCTTATTACGCGTTAGTTGTGTTGATCATGACGCAGGGGCACATCGGTATTAAACAACTTCCCGGGACTGGGTGCATTTTCGGATCTTGGCCGCGTCCTCTTCCAATTTGCTGTCGTGGCTGTTAGTATTAATACCTGGGCTTCGCTACTCATCGACATGAAGTAGTCCAGAATCATTCATATTCACGAACTTACCGGGAAACAACCATATCCACCACTATCAACTACTTCATACTATAATCCTTCACAGTGGACAACGCTCAATTCTTTCTCGACCCTGCAGCCAACCGATGGCCAGTACTTGTCACTGCAATATTTGCCTGTTCGGTGGCCGCTGTCGCCCCAAGAGCCCTCAACACATTACGACTATGGACCATACCCACCATCGGCGAGGAGCTCGGCAACACTGAAAAGCGTAGACAAGCTTACTTAGCAGGAGCCAGGAAATTATACTCGGCAGGGTACCAAAAGGTGAAATCACACATTGACTCATGACCCAAACAAAGCTCACAACCTTTTAGCTCAAGGATGGCGTTTTCGTGATAACTACATCGCGCAGTATGTATCTGTTGGCTAGTGCCACAAGTCTCATTCAAGCTAATGTCTCTAGCATCTCCAACCATCGTCATCTCACCCGACTTTCCCCCTGAGCTCAAGAAGCTGCCTGATGCTACTCTAAGCATGGAAGCTGCCGTTTATGAGGTTCGTAGACTTGGTTGGCAGAGTTATCTACTCATCTAACAATGTCAATAGTCGATGGAGACCAAATACACCAAGATCGAGACCTCAGTGCCCATCATTCTGCACATTATCAAAGGGGAATTGACTCCATCGTTATGTAAGTCACACCAGAAATCTCAAGGCACATCCTTCCATAGACGGAGCCTTGAGAAGTGTAGAGCTGCTCTAACAATGCCCAGCCCGACCGAGTTTGACCATCGCAAGCGAAGTCAGGGATTCAATGAATCTCATCATACCACGATTTGATGACTGGGCAGAAGCTGGCATCCACCACGCCCTCCTTAGTATCGTTGGTATGGTATCAGGTCGCATATTCATCGGTCCCGAGCTCTGGCGCTCCGAGCAATATCTCGACGCAGCCATCAACTACACCATGGAAGTCAAGGCCGGTCAAAGAGTCATAATCTAGGTTTTCCTCATATCAGCTTTACGCTGTAGCAATTGGTCAAACATTTTGGTACAATGTCTTAGTTGTTAGCTAGATGTGTTATTTGCAGCAGAGACTTGTGGCTGAGAGCTTAAAACAGCTGACAGAACTTAGAAGTCATGGGTGCCCAGCGCGCCGTGCAGAACATGCGCCCTTGGCTACATCCTTTCCGCGCCCAAAGCCTTCCCGAGGTAAAGAAGCTATATCAGCGAATCGCAGAAGCAGAGGCTTTCCTGGAGCCCGTTGTCCAAGCCAGAACTGACACAATGAATGATCCGGCTTATGAGAAACCAGATGATTTCTTGCAGTGGCTCATCGACGGAAATGATAAGTTTCCTGACAAGAATAGCCAAAACCTCGCCAAGGTGCAATTGGGTCTTACTTTTGCAGCTGTTCACACCACGACGCTCACAGCTACAAATGCGTGAGTTTTACCCTTCTAAATTCTTATTATGTCTCTCTAATAGAAAGCAGATTCTATGACTTGGCAGCTTTGCCGGATCTGCAGACAGAACTTCGAGAAGAGGTCTGGGAAGCACTATCGCAGAACGGTGGCAACTTTACGAGCAACGCCCTGCAGTCCATGAAGACGATGGACAGTTTTCTCAAGGAGACACTTCGAGTCCACCCTGCAACAATGGGTAATTCATGGACCAATAGCCTCAGCAAGTAAACTTACTAATCAAGATCTCATTGCCTCTTTCCGGCGCAAGGTTCTTAAACCATTTACCCTATCCAACGGCCAGGTCATTCCAGCCGGCGTGACAATAGAGATCCCCGCTGTTGCAGTCAGATCCGACTCCAGCGTCTTCCCGCACGCAGAGAAGTTCGGCCCATTGAGATTCTATAAACTTCGCACTGAAGCTAAGGACGACAGGTTGAGAAGGCTGCGAACAACCAGTTTGTCAGTGCGAACCAGAGCAGCTTGACCTTTGGGTATGTTCCGCATGCATGCCCTGGACGATTCTTCGCCGCAAACGAGATCAAGATGATTTTGGCTCATACGTTGCTACGATATGATGTCAAGAATGTGGGCGATGCTACTGGAAGATACCCCAACATCGAGTTTGCTCATATGGTAAGTTGATGGATGAGTATGTGTACTGATCAAAGTCGCAGTCTATAGCGGATCCTTCCAAGAATGTCCTATTTAACTCAATTGAGTTCTTAAAAAAGTGGTTTATACTCTATGGAAGGACGAGTGGCAATATGCCTTCACGCTTTTGGGTTTGCGGCATGGGTTACGCTCCGTTTGCCATCGACCACTTACAGTATACATACCTTTCGCCGAGATATCTCTACCTATTTATTAGCTAACTAATAAGACCAAGCTAATAAAAGCTTATTCAACCTTACCGGCACTACTTGGTTTTATGAAAATATGCGATATATGCTTAGTAGGAACTGAAATAGTCACCCAATAAACGCACTCTAATTCAGCCACATACCAGGAAGTGATGCGCAAGGCTGACTACAAGTCTGAACTCAGAGCAGCTGAAATGTTCTCCCCGCATCAGCACTTGACATTTTCAACTTGATCGGATGGACCCTCTCTCTATTATCAGCGGCTGCGCTGGCCTCATCACAGCGATCGGTAGCTTAAGTATATCGATCAATGCCTTCGTGCGCAGTTGTCGAGAGGCCCGAAGCGATCTAGATAGAGTTTCGCGCGAGCTTCATTCTCTCAAGACAGTCCTTGAACTGATCGAAGAAGACGCAAAAGATGGGACGAAGCCTATCCCGCCAATAATCCAACACCACGTGTCAGGCATTGTCACAAACTGCGGCTCCGTTGTTCTCGAGGTGGAAACGTGTATTAAAAAGTATGGAGACGGGCGTGTCAAGAACAGAGCCGCTTGGGCCATCAGTGGCCAAGGCGACATGGAGAAGCTGAGGTCCAGCTTGGAAGCTCACAAATCAGCCCTGGAACTGGCCCTCGACATGCTGTCTCTATCTCTTACCAAAGATATCAAAGCCGATACTACGGAAATCCGCAACGATACAGCTGCGATCAAAGACGACACAGCCTTGATCCTGCAGGAGATTGCACAGCTTCAAGCTCGATTACCCGATACTGCTGCTGCCCCAAATGATTATATTCTTCAGAGATTCCTCGAGGATATGGCGACATATACGGAGACGACTCTCGACTCAAATGTGTCCTACAGTGCTGGCGCAAGCCCCAGAGCTATGTCCATTGTCGATGACCGCCATGAGAAATCACCCAATTCTCTGCAATACGATTCACCAATCTTAGCACCTCATGGTCCCACCGCTTTGGTAGCTAGCCAGTTTCCAGGAGATTACCTCACAAATGGCATTGCTCGCCTCTCTCCTTCAGAATTTAGCAATCACGCACATGTCAAGTGGTCGAGGCCACCACCGATAGACATCGTCTATCGCCCCCAAGGTCCCGAACCCTTGCTTCCTTTACCAACTGCCTTCTCCGCCAAAGCCACTTTGGGCCATGCTCGTCATACACCTCCTTCAGTTGTCAAGGCATCAGATCCGAAAATAGGAGAAACACTAGAAGAAGTCAAACCATCACCTGTACGAGTCCATCAAGGTGACAGCCGTGTGAGACCTATTCCTTCCGACTCTCCGCCCCTAGATGCCTTTGATTCTCAATGGCGTGAGCAGCTTGACGATGATCTTCATGGCAAAGTAGTATCAAATGACACGAATAGCGAAGATCAGGAGTCTTTCCCCGACTCTTTGCAAGGGGTAAAGAAGCGCAAAGGGGTAAACAAGCGCAAAGGGGTAAACAAGCGCAAAAGTCTGTTCTATTTACTGCAGGATCCTACAGTGTCCGAGGCCAACTACAGACTGAAAGTGAGTAAACCAGATGAACAACTACCGTCAACAAGTAGACCGTTTGACGCGGACTTGTGTACCTCAACTTTTGACAGAATGCTTCGAGGACAACAAGAGGGGGTCTCTCCAAGGGCTTCAAGTGAAAAAGACGAAACTGAAAAAGACGATATCATCACAACACAGCCACCGCCACCACCACCACTCAGCACTGAGGAAGAACCCAGTGAAGAAGGATACAGTATCCAAAGGTTCAGGGGTAACGTGGTCTTTGGTCTTCCTGTACCTGACAAGATACTTCTTGACCTTGCTCCCCAGCCTTCTCCTCCCGGTCAGAACGAATTCACGCATTCAAGATTCAGCTTCATCACCTGCCCGCCCAAAATGTTTGGAATCCAAGACTATACATTGAGAGCGACGCAAGCTCGGTTTATCCTAGTCATGCAATTGAACCCTGAGGATACGGACTTCATCTCACGGTGGAATTTGATCCACGATTCAATCATGTATGCCCAGGAAAACCTTGAGACTTCCGGAACCTCGCCGGAATTCTGGAAGCGAGTTGTTGTTCATTTGTACTTAGCTCATGGAACTCGATGGAGTACTCGCCTATTGGATGTGCTAGAGTCCATTGGAGCGAATCCCATAATGAACGGCAGGGTCACAAGTATAGACTCAAAGTATCTCCACCTGCCGATACATGAGGATTGGCAAAAGATAGGAAAGCACACTGTTCATGCAGTCATGTCGGAGGTATGATCTAAAACACCCCCTTTTATTTAGAGAGAACTCGAGTGTATGTGCTTACTTCAAAATAGCACACTGTCCAACTACGACAGCTCTCATCCGGAAGAATAGTCCCCGCCAAAGTTCCCATCCAAGTTGTAATCACAAAAGCAAAGTTTTGGGAATGTCCAGCCAGTATTCATTGGTCTAGTAAATACATTCCGTGGACCTACGCCATCAAGGAAGCAGTCCAAGCTCAACATGTTATAGATATGAGCGAGATTTCCGACGCCTATTTATCTCAAACTAGCTTCTTATGGTATATTTTGAAAGCAGATTACTTTCCGCCTCTGGCTGAGCATCGACCCCTTCCCACTTATAACTTGAACGTTATTAAATTCGATAGCTTGATTTCAAAACTTCACCCAGGCTTGAGATCGAACATATCAAAGAAACCAGAAACATTACAGTCGTTAACTAGGCGGATACAGAAACTTTTAGCCAGGCATTAGAGGGGCATATGAACAAGGTTTTATACAGCTGGCAATATTATTTCAGAAGCGATGTCTATTATCTCCTGGCTTAGGGATTCGTTTTGCATTGAATTGAGACTCTTTTCACAATCTCGCATGTGACCCCCTGCTGTACGTGCTATATCTTTCTTATTATAATTTACAACCGTATGCCCCTGTCGGTATTCAATCTAATTTGAACCACAAGCTTTTCCAGCCTGAGGCTCATCCTTCGGCACAAGCTCAATCGCCGAGTCTCTCGTATGCGGCTGGAGATTATCAGGATATCTGATATAAAACGCAACCATAACCAGCAGCATCAAAACCGAGTCAAACACAAAAGTTGGCCATTCCTCTTGCTGCAAATACCCTTCCTTATCCATAGCGAACTCGACGACTCGAAAGATGTTTCGCACAAGAATGAGAGCTGAAGTGAAGTAAAGCATGTTGAGATATGCCTGCCAACGGATCGCAACTGGGATGCTAGTAAGCCTCAGAGGGACCCTGAACCGTCGATGAAAGACAATGCAGCAGACTACAAAAGCGAGGAAGAGTAGAATCTGCGCTATGAGGCCTGTGATCACAATGATGTTCCCAATGTGAACAAGATCAGCATTCGCGAGCAATCCACCGCCATTTCCCTGGATATTGAACGTGAGGAAGTCCCCAAGGACAAAAAGACGAGTCGTCCAGCGAACAGAGATAAGAGAACAGCTTTCCCCGCCAATAGCTCTTACCAAACGAGAGTAGACCATGTATAAAGTCGCTGCGAAAAAGACGGGCGGTAGGAGGAGGAAGAGGGCTTGCATGATGTTGAGAGGGAGGGAGTCGGTGGCATTGTAGCATAGAGCTCGGAAGAAGTAGCCGAGTACTTCGCCTGTAGATAGATAGGTCAGAGCTGTACAGAGATGGGAGGCGAGGATGACTTACAGATGCCACCGAGGAAGAAGGGAAGACAAAATCGTGTTTTTGACTTGTGCATTTTCCATCCAACGGCTGCTGTTGCCAGTGTGAAGAGAAGGGCGAAAATGATTGATCCGACGAGACTAGGGACGTATTGCCATAGGTAGACTTTCCCCAAGTATTTCTTTAGCTCAGGCATTTTTGAAAAGACAAACAGTTGATGAAGGATCTAGAACGGTCTAGTTGTCGAAGAAGCAAAGAAGAAAAATAGCATTACTAAAGAGACAGGTTCGTTATAAACAGGCGGGTTTAAAAGTCAAGAATTATAAGTACGAGGGCCTTCAATACCAGAACGACATCATTATATACGAGTTTCTTCAGTTCAATTAACACAGTAACCCCTGATTCTATCTGCAAATCGCCCGCTGACACGCGTGTTGCGTACTGGCTCTTGCATATCAACAAGCCTCAATCGTCAAAACTACCCTGAAGCTGGAGATAAGATCGGGAGGTTAAAGCCCGAACACGCGTGTTAGCTAAGCTATCAGCAGGGGTCGAGGACCGAACCTTACCTAGGCTGGACTAGTTGGTTCTATTTAGGCTTCGAGCTTGCTGGGGTTCAGTGTCGATCCGTCGCTTACGGTTTGTGAGTCCTTGATGATCAACTCCTGTCTCAGCTCATTAATCTCACATCCTATTCTAGACTTCTGGGTAGGAGTGCATCTCGCATTTCTGTCTTTCATAATATTCTAAAAAATCAATACAAGCGCAGCTCAGCATGCTTCGTCGCAGTCATAAAAAGTCCAAGAAGGGATGTGCACAATGGTAAGTAGAATTGGCATCAAAGCTTCATAAACATGGACCATTAACTGATACCGTCTGATCAGCAAACGACGTCATGTAAAGGTACAACTCCATTGCTCAACACGCATGAGCTCTTAAGCTTAATCTCCCGCATTGACCAAAACGTTCCCATGACTAACACGCGTGTTCAGTGCGACGAAGGCCGCCCAACATGTCTCCTCTGCACAATGTCAAACCGAGACTGCAGTTTCGCCTCCGACCCCCAACCACCCCCTCAAGACACAATCTCCTCAGCATCAGACCCGTCCTCTCGTGAAGGATCGCTCCTCAGCCCCGACACCAACCTCAGATCAACAAGCGCAACATCGCTCTCCGACAGCCATGAACCGCCCTTCGACAGCGTCGTCAACATGGAACACATGGAACTCTTCGTTCATGCGATAACCAACAACGACCTCTTCAGTCTCGGCGACAAAGTTGAAGCATTTCAAGAAACACTCAACATCTGTATCAAAGAGAACATCAAGGCGCCGTACCTTTTACATCAAGTGTTGGCCTTCTCAGCGCGCCATCTCGCAGCTATCTATCCTGAGCGCTCGGCAAAATATCTGCACCAGGCTGTCGAGTTACAGACGCGGGCTGTCTCGCTGTTCAATTCGACGAAGCGTCAGGTTGATTCATCGAACTGTGTCGCTATTCTTTTGTTCTCTGTTACCCTTGGCCATCACCTCCTCGCCGATGCCTTGGCAACCCGAACCCCCGACAGTCTTGATGGCTTTCTTACCCGTTACGTTCAATGCGTCGAGATGAACTGGGGTTTGTATCGCCTAACACGCTCCGCATGGCCTTTACTTCTCAACACGGAGCTGGAACCAGTTCTGTCATGGAGCCGTCAACAATCATCCAAGGACCCGATCGGAAACCACTGCGGACCCGTAGTCCAGCTCATCAACGACTCGACTGCTTTATCAAGCGAGGAAAAAGAAGTCTGTCAAGAAGCGATACAGTATCTCCAACTCGGTTTCGATGCCATGTGCGAAGACGACGATCGCAGTCGATATCGCATGATTTTCCAATGGACCATGCTGGCTTCTCCAGAGTTGACAAGCCTGTTAGCTACAAAACGGCCCGAAGCTCTGATTCTTCTGGGTTATTACGCCCTGTTATTGCATCACGGACGACGTCTCTGGCAGGTTGGAGATACAGGGGAGTATTTGCTGGGCCTCATTGTGGACTATCTTGCACCAGAGTGGCATATATGGCTCGAGCATCCTCGACGAATGATAAGACAAAAGTGAATCCGTATTTTATCCATTCTGATGGAAGCTGGTAGACTCCATCGTCAGCGGGTACATCAAAGTGCCATGTCATGCCTGATGTGGCACATCTCCACATACTACATACACCATACCTCAACAGGAAGATCCACATAACTTCAACACTAAAAAAATGAATACGCGAAAAAAGAATGAGGCACACCGGATTTGAACCGATAACCTTCAGGAATCTCCGTGCTTGATAGCTGGAATCTGACGCGCTACCGTTGCGCCAGCGCCCCATTGTGTGTTGAACACGTCTTCGTAAGCAGCATCTTGAATCTGGTGAGGATGGATCCGACTTTCACGATATACAACCAGCCCAAGGTAGACACGAGCCCCCATGCCCTCTGTTGAAGACGGCAAAGCGACTCAGGTAAGACGAGTCATTCGATGGGCTTGTAGACTGCTCACTTACATCACTTGGTATGGAGACGAGGAGAGGCACTCAGTAATAAAGGGATTCAGCCAAGTAAGCCGAAATTTATTTACGCCCTTGATGGGTGTATCTGGACATCCTCTTTGGAAGCCCGAGCGCTATAAGAGCTATCGATATATGAGAGAAGGAGCATGAGAAAAGCAATACCGCTTGTAGTAACTGACCAGTTCCAACTAAATGCAAGGGCCCTTTTTGTCCATGACCGCTACAAGGGCTTCCCACCCCTCTCGAGAGCCCATTTCACCAAAAGTTTAGGATTGCGCTCGATTTCCTCTTTGCAGCCCACCAACCACTTGATGTACTCCTCATACTGTCGCATTCTTTGGTCTACATGTTGCATGTGATACGTAAAAGCCCCCCTACCATAGTCCCTACCAAAGAGTGGATGAGCGTTTTCGGCACATATATCGAGCCAGCTTTGGTATAGGAATTGATAACAGGAAGACAAATGCAACGGGGATCGACCTGACGATCGAATGGAGCCAATATCAAGGATTCGCTGGATCCACGCCTCGTACTGGAAATTGCTGAGAAAGACCCCAGAGCTTTTAGCAAATCTTTTCGCTTCTCCATAAAGATCAGATTGTACATCTTTGGGTTGTTGTTCCACCAGGAACACGAACCACCGGCCAAGATACTCTGCCAGTGAATCCTCACCATTTTCTTCTTCGAACAAGCATGCGTTGCAGCAAGCCTTCTCAAAGACCTGTTGCGTAAGAATTCCTCCGTTCCAGGTCAGCCTCCCCAGGGCAGGCTCCCATTTCTTTAGCACAGTCCCATGCAGTCCACCGATCCGAAATGCTCTCAACTCTTGCCATTTCTGACATCGAGGACATCTAGCCATCCACAAAGTCCAAGGTTCTGGGGAGCTTTGACAAAAGTTTGTGAGTGGCCGCCGCCCCTCTTGCAGTGTATCCAAGAGGCCAGGGAAATATCGATCGAGGGGGGATGAGATCATATGTCTTTCAATTGAAATGATGGGAAATCTTTCGGTTCCGGAAATGCCATTATGCCTGACAGGGCAATGGCCGCGTTGTTGAAGACACCGTTTTTGAACTGGCACTCGTTGCACTTTCGGAAGCATCTATTACTGCCACATTCATTCTGCTGCATAGAGTTCAAATTCATCTCAAGTCGCCGAATTAACTCGGCAGGGTCAAGACTATATAGTTGTTGAAATTCGCTGTTCGTAATCCTATCAAAGTGGTTCAGTTGGTGAGCTCGGATCTGGTTGAGCATAGTCCAAGAATCTGTGGCGAGAGGTTGTCGAATACCATGAACAATGAATTCATAGCGAGCTTGTGTACTTCTACCGCCGTCGGCTTGGGGTGTCGTTGCCACCGTCTGAGTGTCTTTATCCTTCGGGATCCATGAAGTAATCATGCTGGCTGCAGAGGCTTCAATTGTGGGTTTTTGCCAGACCACATTCGCCAAGAATTTGTATTGAAAATGGTGATAATGGAGAAGGCGCATGCAACCGGTACAGGCCCACCGCCTAGCCAAGAGGTTACCGACGTTCCAGACGGGCTGATTGTGCGAGTCAGGGAAGAGGAGAGGAGCGCCTCCATGTTCCGTAACGCACTCAAGAGCTAGTAGGCGTTCGATGTAGTGTTGTTCTGTGAGATGTTTTGTTATGATAGTACGGAATTGCTTGTTCGTTTGACATAGGTGGAACAAGCTGATTGGGTCCATTAAACGAATGATAAGTACTTTTAGCTCTACTGGAAGACCACCCAGAGATGCAGGCGGAGGGCTGTCCAGAGATGGAAGGCTGCCATGAGGTAGAAGCGGTCGAATCCACGAAGTCAAGCGAGGTCTCGACACTAGACTAGGGATTAGGTATCCCATATTCAATGATGAAGAAGACATGTTCGTCTGTGAAATGAAGGGGGTTTAGCCGGCGAAATTCAGACTGAAGAATGATGAAAGAATGCAGAGAGTATCAGTTTATGTGATGTTGAAGTGATGAACAAGTTGGAGTTGGTTCCGATTGAGTCTGTGATGCAGAGGATTTGGATCCGACCCTTGAGCACTTTCCTTGTGATGATGAGAAAGGAAAATGCAGGACCGACCTTGCACCACCGTGCTATGGTAGGTGAGAGCTGACGATCTTCCTTGCATTTTGTAGAAGGCACGCATTGCCAGAGACAACTGTCCCACTGAGGTTGCAGTGGATAACTGTCTGGGTCATAGAAGTTTCTAAACATGCTAGGGGCTGGCTGTCTACAGAGAGCTTATGGCGTAGGCCTTCAGCATGATTGAAAGGGTTAGACAATTCTAGGATAAGTTCATGATGAATTCGGCGAGTTCTTTGACTGGGAAGATCATATCTCAAGTTTACTGATATCCAGAGGACGGGTTAGAAACCTCAAACTATCGCACCGCCGTTTCAGCCGTGTTATACGTTCTCGCCATAAATCATCCCACCAAGCCACAAAACCGTTACTCACCACTGTAAATTGGAGTTTGCATGGCTGAAGGTGGCATCCTTCACACGCGCTGCTGCTTGAACAATATGGCACCCTAGTGAACGCCCCGCGTTTAAATATTGGCACCAGCACGATGCACGTGTGGACTAAAATCAGGTGTCAACGTCTAGAACACAGCCAGAATTCACTTTAATTGGCGCATTGACTCTGTGTTTCTTTTTCAGCTGGGCTGACTTCACCCAATCAACCTCGAGGCCCCCGGATTTGCTTAGTTTAGAGTCGGGTCGAGACCGTGCGGGATCGGCAGGGCGACCCCTTGTAACAGCGGCTGAAAACCTCAGGTCAATATCCAGGGGTTGACGAATAGAAATGATCACGTAGCGAATAATTGAATGTGAATGCGTTTGAGAGTGCCTGAGCTTAGAAGCCAATGACTGGATGGTGCGAGACTTGTGCCGGCCTCATTCTTGTCTTCTTTCCCAGTAATACTGACCCACAAATTCTTTCCCCTACCAACATATTCTCGTCATCGCCCGGTGGCTTATCGATCTTTCATTGTTTGTTTCCTGATTGCGCACGGAGAACACATGTCCAGTTGCCGCTGGCACCTGGTGTAGCACGGGGCTCTCATCTGATAGAGCCTACTCAGTTTTCCACACTCATTCAGCACAAACCAAGGCCTAGCTCATTTATTCACTCTCACTCAACCATCATAAATACGAGCTTCACCCCATCTTTCACTGACCTGGCAACTTCAAACGATAATATATTAATCCAATTTTGTAAATAGAACAGCCAGCACATATGTACCTGGAAGATCTACCACCCAAACATCACCTGACTCTTGGTTTCGTATATTCACCACTCACCTTCTACAACTATATACAACACCAATATGCCTCCGGTAAGAAAGCCTCTCTGCATGTTGGATGAATTTCTCATACCGGAACAGCAGATGTACCCTCTCATGCCAGATGACCCTGAGTATCGCGCACGTAAGGACTGTTCAATGGCGTTTTGCAGGTATGTAGCCAAGCTTGCGTAGAAGTGAACTACTTCAACGATAATTGGAGACACCCCAACAGGAGAGCTGTCGTCCGAAGAGTCTTCGCTGTTCGCGAGCATGAGTTACATGCCTCAAACAGATTCAGAAGACATGCTCGGTATGGCGCAAGGTCCCTCCTCCGCACTAAGATGTTATATCATGGCACAACTCGAGCCTGTAACGCTGGTGGAGAAAGGGGCAGTGGTAGGCTGCAGTGGTGTAATATGCGAAACTGTAGTTTTTGTGGGATTCTAAGGACTTCTTTCAGACTCAGCAAGTCAGGCAAGCCACACTGATACTACTCCGACTCGCAGCAACCGATTTACTGACCATAATTGAAGGGCCGGGGATGTTGGGACGCGGTAAATATACCTCGCAAGTATCATCCAGTAGGTCAATCAACTGCAGGAAGGGACCATTTCTAACACATGTCCAGAATCCGACGCTTATGCAGTCAGTATAAATCCGCGATCTCGGCTTCATGCTGTCTTTCTGTGTCAAGTCATTAGCGAGAGGCTTCAAAGGGTGTTTTCTATGTGCCCATATCGGACAGAGCCGGATCATGGCTACGATAGCGTGAGTCGTCCCTTAACTTCCATATCTTTATCTTATATACTAAACTCCGGGTTTCAGGTTGAAGCTGCCGTAGTCAGGGACGGAGGGATAGTTCATCATCCGGAGACGGTAGTCTACCGTGAGGATGCCATCATTCCTATTGCGGTTATTATGTATGAGAGGTTTTGATGTATGAAAGTAGGAGGATTGAGGATCTGGTACATATGGAGCTTTTACATAGGAGGTTCCGGCGTCAGCACTGCCACATCATTGGCTGAGCTAAGTCTTGCAGAAAAAGTGGTTTTCCTTTGGCATCAAGACTATCAGACTGCTTTACTGGCTGTAAGCTTATCTTAATTCATTTAACATTAACATTGCGCAAAAGAACGCTCTCACATATCTGAGTATGCGCCAGTTTTGGTCGTTGCTTGGTGCAAAACTTCACACGCCTTGTGGCGGTACTCACAACATCGCAACCACGTGAAGTAACGAGCAAAAAGAAGCAAAAGAAGACGCTCGGAAGCGTGGAAATGAATGCGTAATCTGGGAATCGAACCCAGGGCTCCCCGACGCTGCTCGAATGGCAACGGAGAATTTTACCACTAAACCAATTACGCGGTGCTTTTGATGTTTCGAGATGTTGCAAAAACTCCACAGGTTTCTCCATCGTAGTGTCGCGGGAGAGTGGAGACAAGAATGCTGTCTTAGTGGAGAGTGGTTATACGAAAACCCGTATTACTGGTGCATAAGCTAGATGAGCCTCAGGTGAGTTCGGGTGGAGGATGCGTAAGCTTCAACTAGTTGTTGGTCTCCATCTTAGCCAAAGATCTCAAGTCAATCTGGTATCCGAAGAGGTTCGCGTAACTTCATTGATCAGTATCAATCAATGGGTAGGTATCTGTTATTAAAATTCATCAATGAGTACCATTGGCTAAGTATTTGTTCACAACTTCATCCACAACCTTCTGACAGATCCCTCTATGAACCTCATCCGCAGTCCTCGCAACAAACGGCATAAGAAGACTATTTGCCTCGATGATAACCTCCTCATACAACTCCCACTCCTCCCCCAAAGTACCTGGACTGCCGGTACCCGGACTACTCCCAAACTCCTGCCTCGGCCTCACAATCCACTCCGTCCTCACAGTAACACCAGCCTTAGCATCAGCTCTGCAGCGAATACCGTTCGGTATACTCAGACACGTCACAGGCCAGCTCCTATCCCTCGCCAGGCCCGGCGCCAGCATGAGTCTCTCGCTGGACGAAAACGTCCTCACGCTGCTATTCGGCGTTCCAAAGAATGGATCTTTGCTGACGAGCTCCGTGTTGGGAGTCGTCTCTTTGAAGCTCATAATAACATCGTTGTTGGCCAGCATAGGCGTGTAGGTCTGGATGTGAGCGAGGACGACTTCCGGCGGCACGCGGCTCGGGATAGGGACAGTGATGAATATCTGATGCTTAGACCGCATGGCCTACAGCAGACAGGTTAACTGCCGTTATCTAATGGGATCAAAAGTGTTAGTCATAGCTTGGTAATACGAATGAGTACATGAAACGCCATATCTTGCAGTGAATGTACTGTACATCAGACATGGCATTGTGTCCCCCCGGCTCACCTTTTGGTTTCTGGACGTGAACTGCGTTGATTCGTCGTTGGATGCTCCGTCTTCCCCGCAAGTTGAGGCAATTTCGGCCGCCCGTGAGTAGTCAGCACTAACAACCTTGTTGAAGATGGCGCACTAGGCATGCGGCGATTGAAATAGGATGCGGCTGGTGCCGTTTTGGTAGGGTGCCTGGTTTCTCGAAGGTTTCTGGAGGATGGAAGCCCTGTATCGCGGCATCCGGGGACTCCGATGACAGGACTTGATCAAAGTTCTGCTGTCATCTTTTTTTTTCTCCGTGTCTTGATCTGACAGTGAGGCGGGTCTTTTTCATTGGTCAGGAGGTGAGCCGCTATTAAGTGGTTGGGCGCTGTGATAGGCTATTGAGACTGAATAGAGTTATCAGTAATTTCATACCCTGGACTTTATATTTATTTCTCCTTTTATGCTGCGATCAAAGAAACTTGAAGCATTGAGGGGTGGTAGACTACTTAATGTATACTGTATCTAATGGGTTGAAGCAAAAACGAAAAGGCGACAACCTGGTAGAAGATACTCTAAGTTTCTGCAAGCTGATTTAAGCTCTCAGCCACAAGTTTGTGAAAAATATTCGTTTCAGTGTCTGGGCCTTCCCTCAACATCCCAAAGCACTTTTAGATGGAACTCAGTGGTTATCCTCCAAAAGAGTCTCGAAAGCCTTGCGAGAAATAGTCCAAGTCGGACCATTAGGCATACCTCCAGGGCTTCGAGGAAAGACAGACGCGTCGACAACGCGTAGGTTATCAACGCCACGCACGCGAAACCTCGAGTCGAGACAAGAATTCTCATCGTCATCAGCTCCAATGGCGCAGGTTGATGAGGCATGATGGCTGAAGGCCAAGTCCTGGATGCTCTGTCTCAGGTTCTCAGGGTCGGGACTCAACTGCGTATACGGGACACCAGTCGCGTCAAATGCCCTTCTGAGCAACTCAATACCTTCAACAATAGCATCGAGATCGCGCTCGGCTGACTCGGTGAAGTAGTTGAAGTTGATATTTGGTCGGATGCGAGGATCGGATGAGTTGAGTCGAACAGTACCGGCGCTGTTGCTGGTCTGCATCTTGACAACAGCATGCATCCACTCTGCGGGATCATTGCCTGCCCTCTCGCCCGTGGAGTAGCCTGGGTAGAAGCCTACCAAGCCCGAAAGGCCTGGGCTACTGAGGAACATGAGGTCCGAGTCATTGTCCCAGCTTTGGCTGCTTCGCCAGACTGCTCCGTAGCTGCTGTCGCGTGCTGCGTATGGTCCTGACGCGTCGTCTCGCCAGAGCACGAAGCAAGGGTCTTCGTCATCGAAGGTACCGGTACATGGAGACTCCCTGGGGATCAGCCAATTCTCCTCACCGCGGATTTGAACAGGAACTTCGTAATTATCATGGAGGTTGGAGCCCTGGTGAGTTTGTCAGCATTAAGAACTTGGCATTAGGACGGCGACTGCACTCACAACAGCAGGTAGGTCAACAACAACAGGAATATCCCAAGCTTCCAGCTCCTCACGAGGGCCAATACCACTTAACATGAGGATCTGCGGAGTGTTGAAAGCGCCACCAGAGACAATAACCTCGTGTTTAGCGTGGACCTCCCGAATCTCACCAGTTTGCTCAGGATCATATCGCCCATCAGCAGAGTACAGGCCTTCACCAACCATGTACTCCACACCATAAGCTCGAGGCTTCTTATTACGGCCCTGTTTGGTGAGGACTCTTGTCGCCAGAGAATGAAAGCTGACAGTCAAGGGGTGTCCAGCATCAATGACCTGGTTGATGTAAATCCCGGCACCACTTCTGGCAGCTGTGCTTGGATCAATTGCGACGGGAGTGCTGTACATGAGGCCATTTTCATAGCGGCTCGGGTCAAGACCGTTGAGATCGCGGAGAAGAAGATCAGCCATTTCGGTAGGGTCTTGGACATCAATGCCTTCAGTCTCGCGGAACATCTGCGAAAAGAAGTTGGCGACGTTGGGGGATCCGATGTTGACCGTGGCGTTGCTCTGGTCGTTCTATAAATGAGGTCTTAGTGCCATCCGTCACGAAGGTAGAGAGCTGGTTCTTACCACCAGGTAACCATCGAAACCATGGCCGGGGGTACCCTCGGGGACGTAGGTGCAATTTTCAATGTTCATCAGATGCCGGCGCATATGTTCATGACCCCAAGAGGCATCGCCCGTGAGATTGGCGATGTAGTCCCATTCGTTATCGGGGCACCAGGCAAAGTTCATGGCGTTGACCTGCGCACTACCGCCAAGGGTTGAACCGCGAGGATAGTATAAACCGGCACTGCAATCATGTTATTAGTCAAAACTCGACGTGTAGGAGTACCGATTCTTACGGTCTGGCACCCTGAGGTGGATCAAGTCCAACATAGTACGAGCCGTTGGTCTGGATATAAGTGTACTTAGGATCACGACGAGCTGCATCGAAGTCGTCGTAGTGATTGACGAAGAATTGCCAAGAGTGGCCAGGGGTCTCGGCAGCAGTTCGAGCCCTTGTGACCGTTAGCAACATATCGCGCTTGTGAGACTCTTATCTTACAAAGCTGGAAGCTGCTCGAGGATGCTGGTGTGATTGTCCCCTCCAGCCTCGATCAGAAAGACAGAGTGTCCCTCTCTAGCTAGATTGGCGCTGTTACCCGTCAGTAGGGCAGGCGTATGTTGTATTTCTGCCTTGACTCACGCAAGAGAGCCTCCTCCTGGACCAGAGCCGATGATGACATAGTCGTAGATATCTGGTTTGGTCGCGAGAGTAGTAGGGCTGGTAGCCAAAACAGCCGCGAGAGTGAGTTTCATGCGATTGAGAATCATGATGTAGTTTTTGTGAACCAACTTGGTGTTTGGATTGTTCTGCTAGATGATTTCCATTTCAAAGTTGATGACTTTACTCCTTATATGCCACTCAACAGCGGCTTAGACCAACACTCTGATCCGTCATAATTGTCGGCAAAGATGTTTCCATCTTGGCGATTCTCACATTGAGCTTCACAGCCTCGCAGCCGCGTCAGTTCCATTGAGGCGACCGCGTAATGTCGACGGGAATCACTTGTGGAAGTGGCAGCCACGGAGCTCCGCGGGCATGTCCGGTGTGATTGTAGTCAGCAATGCTGACATGCCAAGTCTGAGACTTGGCAAGCTCACCAAGCTAAGCTCTCACAGTGAGCCACTTACAGATCAGCGAAAGCGAGCATTCATTCCAAGTCAAATGAGATTCAGAAATAAAGTGTTTCCGCGATCTGGGGTAAGTGCCTATCTCAAAAATACCGGGAATTGGTTGAGGTGCCAAATGACGGGTTATTGGCAGATTACACCGATAAATTATCTATTTCTGTTGTTGACACATCGAACTTCAGATCAATTGACTCTTTCACCTCTCGCCGGTCTAAAACTATTCGGTTGCGCTCATGCATTCACCAACTGTAACCCCATGCCGGCCAAGATAGCCCAGGCTGGCACCATGGTAGCCAAAGCCCCCGACGTCGATGTTGATTGAGCGCTACCGCTTGTTTTGGTTATCTCGCTCTCATTGGCCTTGTCACTCTCACCTGACCCATCAGTCTCCTTGGAAGACGAATCCCCCGTCTTGCTTGGCTCACTGCTCACTCATTAGCATCGATACTTTTGCCTTTCTCCACGATCAAACTTACCTCTCTTCAGAGTCATCATCACCATTCTTAGCCCCAATCCCTCCAGCTTCAATCGCTTCTTTCGAACACTGCTTCTCATAAATATCCTCGGACAAGAACTCCTGAGCACCATCGCAGAGCTCTCTGAAGAAGAGGACACAATAGCCGTAATATGTCGAGCTAGCAATCGCTGGCTCGTTCTTGTTGGGGTCGCAGGAGGATAAACAAGATACAAAGTTAGCGCTGCCGTCGCCTGCACACATGCATGTTGCGTATGATTGGGTCTTGTAGTCGCCGGGACAACTTTCGTAGGTCTGATCGAGGCAGGCGTCGCATGAGTCGGTTTGGTAGGCGCCGAAGACTGGATTGGCGGTTTGGACGGCTGTGAGAAGGCCGAGGACCAGTGAGGCGATGGTGGATCGTAGCATTTTGCTGAGAATTATTCCAAGTATCGTCGTGTCTCAGAGGGAGAAATGCACGGCTGCAAGCCTGTGTGCGACGTAAGGGCTGTTCTTATACAGCGTTCAGGCTAGAGTTTAGGGACTCACCAAGTCTTATTCTGATTATTTTCAAGACCAAGGAATGGTTGATGTCACGGAAACGTAGCTCGCTTCGTTGGCAGGAACACTTTTTATATAGTAATTACCAAGAAACCCGCTTCACAGACTGGATTGTGAATTGCCAGTTGAAACAGAGTCAAGCTCGTACCTGTGAGTAATCGTAACCCCGAAGCTGCACTACGAATGTCTATTGAGGGAAAGAGAAGATGATGCAGAGTCAGTGTCAATGCCAACAGGATCTTTGATACTCGGATTCAGCCTTAGGCATTGTATCAGGCATGAGTTATAGGTAGTGAAAGCCTGTAGTATCTACCGTGACGCGAGACGTTGTGTGAGTCTTGATTGGGAGCAGACATTCGCAGGCTGGAATGCACCTGCTCAGATGAGAGTGTGCCCTTGCATTGATGGACACGGCAGTTGATGCTTGCCTCGCTCACCTCACTCGCGCCTGCTAAGAGGTTCCAAGGGTCAGAGCAGACATAGGAAGAAAAACCAAGCAAGTCAAACTTCGTCTCTCAAACAAACTCTCAACAAGACAACAACATCACTCAGCTCAACACTACAAACAAATCAATTAACAGCATTCAACACTCATCTCCACCATTACCAAAATGAATGTCGAAAACTTTCTCAATGAGGGAGACCCCGACCCCAACATCGTAGCCAAGGAGTTTCTCGACAGTGTGCAGAGAAATAACGATACGGAAAGCCCTGAAGACACCAGACCCAACGCCACAGCCGAGGAGGATCCTGTCGACGATTTACCTGATCCTGAACCGCCAAAGGCAGAGAGTCCGGAAGGAGAGAATTCGGAGGTACAGGGCACTGGAAATAACCAGGAAGCCACCAAATGTACGAAAACACGCTGCAAAAGGCAAAAGGCCCCTGGTTTTAAGCACTGTCTGGAATGCCGGATATCTAAGAAGACATCAAAAGAGTCAGTCGCAATGAACCTTCGAGCATGAATCAAATACAGCTTCAACTAACCAATCAAGCAGCAAACTCCGTGGACAGCTCAAGAAAAAAGGACTGTGCTTAAGATGCAAAAAAAAGAATGACACTAATAAGACACACTGTACCGAATGCGGTAAAATAAGGGCTCAGGAGGAAAGGGAGAGAAAGAAGAGGAAAAGAGAGAGCAGTGATACTTCAGAAACATAGGCGTCAGCTCAACGTCAGGGAAATGCGAGTTTGCTGCGTGCGCGCTCAAATTAGTGGCATACGAAGAGCTGAAGAATACAAGAAAGAATCCAATAGCGTCTAGAAGCTGTTAACTATACAAGCGTTCCCCAGACTATTAATAGAGTTTTTGGCCTGACCATGTAAAGTTCATCACGGTGTGGCGAGACCTGACGAGTTAGGTATGTGACCTTCCAATGTATTCATAACTGATGAGAATAAAGACTGCTAAACTAAGTAATGTGAAAGAGTGAGGTAGTGAATAAAACTTATGCCTATAGTGTAAGAGAATGTTTCCGTCACGATATATCCTACGTTATTGACCTAAATAAACCTCCGAGGAGTTGAACAAAATGAACGTCCTGGTGCAGTATCCTCATCCCCTCAAACGTCTTTCCCACAGAACTATCGCAACATGTGCCAACCACTTCATGTCTTCTAAGGAGGACCGCACCGCCAGCTCTTGTAGTGAGGCTTCTTCGTAGTCTTGAACGCAAAGTTGTCCGCTCCCTCAATGCTGACGGAACTTCCCTTGCAGTTTGCCTCAGTGTACACCTTGCAGTCGAAGCAGCTGACAAGGGACTTGGTGTCGTCGGAGTAGACGTCAAAGTACTTGATGTTGGCGGGGAGATTGTAGCATTTGCCTGGCTTGCCAACGCCAGTGAAGTACTTGCCGGGCTTGATTTTGAGCTTGATGAGATCAATACCGGGCTTGCACTCATTAGTGCGGGTTTCGAGGGTGCTGTCTTCTTCAATGGCCATGGCGCTGACGCCGAGGCCGAGGGTGATGATGGTGATGAGGGCAGAGAGATGCATTTTGATTGTGTCGGGCTGCTGAGAGGATGGAGTTGGTTCTTGTTCTTGATGAGATGCTTTGATTGTTGATTCTTTGTGATGATGGTTTTCTCCCAAAAAATCGGGCTGTCCCTCGAATATTTATGCTCCCGTCAGGATAATCCCTTGAAGCTACTTTTGTTAATATTTCGACCTTCTTCAGAAGCAATATTTCATCAAACCATGTCGGCATGTCACCACAACCTATGAATAGTTCCCAGATTCCGTCTCCCGACGGCGGGAAACTTGCTAGGGCTTTTCATGCGCAATGAATCAATCCTCGATTTTCAGAGCCACACATCTCCGTCTAAAAGCGCGGCGAGTCAATTCGGAGCCTGTTGTGTTAGATTTCTGCCGTCAACTATTAATAGTGACGTGCCTCCGTCGGAAAGCGCGGAGAAAATTATATTGGAGTCACTTTCACACAAAGCTGCCGTCAGATATACTCACAATATCTTAGTTTAATTCTTTCACTTTGAACGTGAAAGTCCTGCACGAAAATGCAAAGATCTATTCTTGGAGAAAGTCCTAGGTTACCTTAATCTGTCACAGCCACAGCCCCATGCCAAGCTGGGCCTAGGCCAAAGATCTATTATAATCCAAGTCTCAAAGCCGGTCCTCTGGCGAGTTCTTCTAGACTGCTAGCCAGAATGCATTCGAGACGGCACCCACTGCAGCCACCTTTGAGTTCCTGACCATCCGCCTGTATTCTTCGATCTTGGAAACTCCGACCACAATCAGCTCCTCTTGCATCTCTGGTGTGAGCCCATCCTTCCAGAGGCAAATCATTCCATTGATCTGTTGGTCATCAATCGTCACTGACATCACAAGACCCGTCTTGTCCCTCAGCTCCCATGAAGCTTTGCCGTAAGCAACCATTCCCGTTGGCTTCCAATGCAGCTCGCCAAGACCGCCACTCGCAGTGTATTTCCCATCAGCCCCCTTCATAGTAATGGTGCGATTCTGCTGGGAGAATTCGACCTCCGTCTTAGGAGGGATGCTGTGAAAGTCGATCATGGCGATCTCCACATTCTGGCGCAGAGACTTGACGTAGCATTTATCTCCCCAGATTTCGAGGACAGCTCGCCGTTCGATTTCGTAACGAGGTGTTTTGTCGCCCTTGACACCCAAGATTCGGCGGTGTCCGACAAGAGCGGTGTAGTGTAGCTCCAACGCAGGCGTTTCCGAGCTTCGTCGAGGGTCCGGAGTTGCGTCCTGACGAACAATGAACTTTTCAAGCCAGGAAGGGGCCATTATGGATTTGAGGAGGGTAATTGTGTATAGAGATCTAGGAGGTTGGTGTGTAGGAGTAGAAAGGGATTGGTGTCATGTTGTCGTGATCCAAACGTCGCTTTAAGCTGAAGCGAGAACCCATGCAGGTTGAAGGTCCCCTTAAATCTGACAGACCAAAAGCCTAACTCAACAGGGCTTAGCCATTTCCGTTACGGTATAGTCTTATACTTAAAATATCATGCCCTATCAAGGGGTAAAACTTTATCCTATACCTAGGCTATTCTCTTTACATCATTCTCGTATTATGCAAGGGAATGGAACCATGAGAGTAAGCTTAATGGCGACTTGGGGTGGAAAGCATCTAGAGCGGAAGCCTTTGTTCAGAAAAACACAACAAATACACAATTCCAGATAAAGAACGTTGTTCTTGTATTTATCTCCGAACAGAACCTGAAAACCTTCGTAAGTAACCTGGTCACCTTCAGCACAAATGAACATCGTATATCTGGTCGGCAGCCCAGAGAAAGAAAGCATGTAGAGATGGCGGTGGTATGAGGTGTAGATCTGGTATAAAATGTGAAGCTAACCCGCCAACACTTGCGTTGCAATAAGATCATCGAGTCTGATTAGCTTGTTCAACTGGACGGGCTGCCGGCACTTATCAAAATTCTTTGTCCACCGTTACTTCAACCAAATCAAACGAGACCAAAGCATCATGACTTCCAGAAAGAACCAAGCAGGACGGGGCAGACGCTTTCGGCCTAAGCCATTCGACTTTAGTTACATCTTGAGCCCATATCCTCGCGTTGCGAGCCATCTAGCTAATTCTCTCAACAGCCTATCACTTGCAGACAAAACAGCCAACCAAGCCACCACTCAAGATTCTCTTTTACCTAAGGAGCCTGTCCTATGCGCCACACGCTCATGCCGCAATCCTGTCATCCGAGCTAACCGCAAGTGCTGCGGCAACTGCATAGCTAAAAACTCGGCTCGTCGTCGAGCTCGCTATCAACGACGTCGGAGCCAGGGCATCAAAGACCCAATCACTGGCGAGACGACCAAGCAATGTGTTGAGTGTGGCGTACCCTCTGAAAAGTACAGTTGCGGCCGCTGCCGTAAGAAGAGTGCCGTTTCGAGACGTGCCGCCTACCATAGACGACGTGACAATGGTCTATGTGCATTATGTGGTGGGAAGATGGACAGAGAGGGATACTGTTGCAAAAGGTGCCACCTTAAGAGGCATGGCCTCGGTAACAGGAAGACGGACTAGAAAGAGTAAGTAGTATTCTATTAGTACGAGTAGAGGAACTATTATGTAAGACAGTAGATTCTACAATGAGATATATTAGTCTTTAGATAAAAGGAATGTCATATACTAACACCTTTTTAGCCGAATCTATTTCTTTTCTTGTAGCACAAACTCTATCTTACAGCTATTCACGACGTGAGTGCCAATCCCGATCAAAATTTGTCAATGCCCTCTGCGCCGTAGGAACGCAATCCAGAGCTTTGATGGAGACCCGAGGCGGTAAACTCAACATGTACAACACCGACTGCGCTAAATCCTCTGCAACCAGCGGCTCGTATCCCTCAACAAAGTCATCCATAGCGCTCTGGTCATACTGCACCCTTTGAAGGTGGAAATGCGTCTGGACAACACCTGGCCGAAGAACTAAAACTCTGATGTCTGATCCGGCAGTTTCCATGCGAAGACTGTTGGAGAAACCCTCGAGGAAGGCCTTTGATGCGTGATAGACTGCTTCGCCGTTGAATGGTGGGCACTCGAGACCTGTGACGGAGGAGACGTTTATGATTGTTCCTTTCTTGCGTTCCCACATCGAGTGGTTGAGGACGGCGTGCGTGGTGAACATGACGCCGTTGATGTTGGTGTTTGACATCTGCGCGACTTGATCAATGGGGATTTCCCAAAAGCGTCCCGGCGCGCCAAGTGCAAGGCCAGCCTAAGAAATCGTTAACGTGTGGTGCTCAGCTTGAGGGCGCAATAGGCTCACATTGTTGATCAGGATGTCAATCTGGCCAAGCTCCGATACGGCTGTCTTGACTGCCTTCTCAATGTCGGGCTGGTTCTGAATGTCGACAGGGTAGACTCCGACCTTGATCTCAGAGAATTTGGAGGTGATCTTGTCTCGCACTGCTTCAAGTTTATCCTACATCAAGATATTCATCAGTGAGTGACCTAGACCTTCGTTCCATCGATCCGCACCTTGCTTCGAGACACCAGAGCAACGTTCACACCATGCTCAGCCAAAGCCAACGCAATAGCTTCACCAATGCCCATAGAGGCTCCAGTCTGTGATGACAATTAGCATCCTGGAAGCTCACTATCCATAGGTACGAACGATGAATGCGGTTTGTCCCTTCAAGGCCTCCATTTGTACTTCGGCTTGATAGTGAGAGCTCAGCTGCTGCAAAGGGTCCAGAGCGGTATGTACTGTGGTATTTATAGCTCTGAATTAAAGGTCCCAATCCCAGCTGATAAATCAACATATCTTTCATCATATTGTAGTCAAAACAAGGTCCATAGTGACGTCGACGATGACTAATGGAGGTTAGTCCCAGCTCGTATGAGATCCGAGTACTCGGAAACCACCATGCTTAGAATCTGCAGCCACATTAGAGTAGATTTTGTAAGCTTCAATATTTACGTAATAGGAGAACCTTTTTATTTTAGCTGCTCTCTCCTTTTACATAATTTCAACTTGTGCATGCTTGGTGATGGAACTAATGATGCCGAGATGTTATGGAAGCGGGGTAGCTATAAAATGCTGTTCACCCTGTCCCTTCTGAGAGGCTTATTGAGAAGCCTGGCGTAGCACAGCTAGATTCTGAACCGCCGAAGTTCTCTAAGTAAAAAAAAGAAGAAAAAAAATACAATTTATAAACATCATCGTTGTCTTTGTCGGCTCTATCATACCCTCAGCCTGCCCCAGACTAATCCGATGAGAAAGCTTCCGGATATAGCTCAACCATCTTCTCATACGCCTTCTGTGCCCTCTCCTTGAGATCCCATCTCGCAGTCTCGTCTACCGTCTCAGCAACCTCCTTAATCTTTGATGCCCAAAGCTTCCACTTTGTCACGTTCAGCTGAAACTTCCATTTCGACAAAGGCTTCTTGGCGCCCTCCGCGAACGCCTCTCCGGAGAGGAGTATGTGGTTCACGGCGGCAAGAACCTGGGCCTGGCGACCTGCATCTGTCTTAATGTCACCCGAGGTGTGTGTTTCAAACGCTCTTTCAAAGTCTGTTGTGATCCAGAGCTGTCCATAATCTTCTAGACAGCCTCCTTGGAAGAGCTTGGAGATTAGGGCGCTGGTACTGAACCATTCTCCTGCCCAGGCGTCTTCCGGCCTTTTTGAGTGCTTTGCTGTAAAATGATCAACTGCAAGCAAGAGATATTGTCAGAAGGTCTAAATGACTGTTCAATTGCGATCGGTAACGTACCGTGACCAGCATTCCAGGACTCGCTGGCTGCAGCTGCAAGTCCCCAGCCGATCCAGACAAATTGAGGATTCTGTAACCCACAATCAGTATCTATATCAATAATCAGCGGCCGGTATTCCTTACCTCCTCATCGAACTTTTCTGCTCCTCCACTCTTGATCGCAATCAGAAACTCAGCGATCCTTTCATGTCGCCAGTTTGTATACCATAGCTTGGGTGCAACTTCAAAGGCAATTACTGCAATTGAGTTGAGACACTCTCCAGCTCCATTCCCTTCCGACTTGTTAAATTGACTGGCTTCAGCCTTGTAGAGACCATAAAACTTGGTAACGGCTCGTGATACTGCCGTATCATCGTCTTCAGAAGCAACTAGCAGATCCCGAACAATCTCGTAGGATGGAGATTCTGAGAACAATTCATCGCACTCTTCCTCGATACTTTCATTAAGGAACTCCAACCATGAAGGGATCTCAGAGGACTGGGCGACTTGTGTATGTTCTGAGGTGTCCATGATGATTGATTGATATAACGAAGATGGAAAGGGCTGTTGCGAGAAGACTAGAGACAGGTTCGTAAAACAAAAAGAGGCTCGATTGTCTTATTTCTTGTGACATCAGTGAGTATCAGGCCTCCTGAGAGGTTGTGTGTAATGAGGTTGAGTTCAAGGCAGAAACTGAGTGAGGCGGAGTCACTACAGTTCAGTGTATAACCAACACCCGCGCCATTTCTCCATCCAATCAGCTCACTACAATGATACGCGCGCGTTTAATGCAATGCAACTGTGACAAGCGTTCACCAACTTCATTTAATTATCATGTGATTTTCCTTATTTTCAAGGTAAGCTTGCGATACTTTCATATGATTCCGGTTATCCGGCCATGAACATGATATGTCAAAGGTCTAGGCGCGCGTCAACACCTTGTCAAATAGCCGATTGGCCAACCATCCCTGGTCTTGGTGAACACCACCCCATTCGCCTAGTCTCTGGTTCATCATTTTATGTATGTTGGTTCTAGATATCTTCCAACATGTATGTTTCATCCCGGAAATACGACTTTCACGTCTCATGGTCTGGGGTCTGGGCCAACATCATTACACCCGATCTAAAATTATCCATGATGAAACTGTATAATATGTCCTTGGTTTCGATGGATTTTACTGATCAAATCAACAACTTCATCAAGCATTCTATAATCACAAAGTCGTCGTTGATCGACGACTCGCAATCTTTCTCTAAGCTTATTGAACTTTCCGCCCACTACCTTTCCTCCGCTTTGCAGCCCTCATATCACTGATTCACTCTTTTATCCTCTTCAATATAGCACCTTTTTTTGCTATCTGCAACTATGAGGCGATTCTTTCGACGTAAGGAAGAGCCAAGGCGCAACTCAGACGATGAGCACAAGAAGATGCTAAGTCCCAAGTTCCAGTGCAATCAAAGCCACAACTAACCAAACTGCCCTGGCAGCAATACTATTCTCCGCGAGGCATCATCCCTGTCAAAGTAGTAGAAAAGCAGACGCAAGAAGTTGTCTTTGATCCCACAAAAGTCTCTCGCAATACGAAGGACTATCCTCATGCTTACGAGGATGCAAACCTAGAGGGAAAGACCTCTCAGGAGTGGGAGCGCAGACACGACGAAGAGAAAGTCCGTCTGTACGAGATGCCAGTCAACACTAGAATGAACTTGACCAAGAGACCGGCTACTTTCAGGCAGGTCCAAAGGCGTGAGATGGAATTGCGGCCCAGCGATAGGAAGGATGTTGTTCAGAAAGAACTCAACGATCCCGGCGTTTTCCGAGGCATCATCAAAGGCAACGTTGAGACTGGTCAGGTCTACGGTGTTCAGGGCGTGATATACCACCCTGAGCAGAACCCTCGCGGCTTCAGACGTTCTCCTGTCGAGCCATTGGATCGTGAGGGGCGGCAGTTCCTGCGCCGCTTCGAGGATGATGCTACTGATCCTAATCGCGTGACGACTTGGCCGCCGCGCGATGAGGATGCAAGTGACCTTCAGACATATGAGGAGCGGTACAAGCAGGTTAGGAAGACTCGTCCGCCTCAGCAGCAGAAGTCCAAGCAAAGGGCACCCAATGCGAATTGAAGTCAGGAGGGATGTTTTGTATACAATATGTGTGAGTTATTATAGGGCGTTGGATAATGTATACGGGCTTGTGTTGAGTTCCAGAGTTGTAGCTTGACTTGGCAGCATACTTTAGCTATTTGATTGTCAGTTGTAACATTATTCAATCCTTCCCATGACCTGGCAATGGCCGCGGTGCCGTGGTTTGGTGGTGTAAGCGACTGCCAAATAACTACAATCCTTGAAGCCTCCATCAAAGAACCTACTACCTCGCCCTGGCTTGTCATCTTAAGGTGCTCTGTCGCTTATACAATGTCCACTTTCTGGAAGTCGCCTTTGTTCACAGCCTCGCCATACATCACCCCATGCACATAAGTCTCCCCAATCAAAATCCATCCTTGACCCCCCTTTCGCAGCACGAGCGGGACATGCGCCCCAGCAATCAGGCTGACAACGTCGCCGACTTCTGTCCTCGCCGGTCCCAGCCCCAGATATCCTTTCTCCGTTAGGAACAGCGCCCTGTCAGCCCCAGCATCGTCAACTGCAATGGCAAAGATATCTCCCTCCTCTGGGTCAGGCTTGTGCTTAGATCGAAGATCATGCTTCGCATCAGAAGCGGAGTCCGAGATACGAGCAAGATAGTTTGCAAAGTGGTCACCGCAAGTACCAGGAGCAGGATGATTAATGAGCCAAATATTCGTTAAAAGGGTACGCCACAGAGCCTCGGGGACGGTTGTTGAAGTTTGGGGTGGATAGGCTATGTCGGCGAGGCGAGTCCTTCCTGGGTACCATGACCGGAGGCTCTTGTAAAACGCCTTCTCCGCTTCTTTCTTCTTAGGCAAAGGGGCAATCTTGGTGATTCGATCCAAGATATGGGCGCTCACTGAGAGTGTTCTTCCGTTTCCGGATAACAAATATCTACCCTTTGCGCTAGACGCGGCGTGAAAAGCTCGCCAACTGCGATCATACAGCGGTCTACCTCGAGCCTTTTGAGTCTTCATCTCCTTTAGAAACAAGGGCTCATTCGCAACGGCGCTTGTCATCTTCGGGACCCAGCTTGGGTAGCCAGCTCCCTTCCCAGACCAATCTGGCTGGAGGGCCTCATCGAATACATCTTCTTCCAGCGGCTCCCAATCTGGTTTCTTGGAAGGAAATCTCTTCTTCGCTTTGTGTCTGTCTAGCAACCTGTTGCCGATTGGCTTGGTCGACGTGAACTTGTAAGACTCTCGGGGAAGTGGATGATTGACCAGAGACAAGACTAGAAGACCCGCGTCACCGTTGATGAGACGCTGCGCTACGTCGAGGTAGAAGTCGCCCATGTTTCGGTTGCTGTAATCTGGTTTGAGAGGTATCTGGCCAAGAGTTGTTGGATCTGTGATACCGAGAAATGCCCAGACCTTGTCGCGCGGATCACCAGCCATCCTAGTCGCTCCAAGCATCGTCACATCAAGAAGGTGAAGTTTCGCAGCATTCCTCTTCAAATCGAACATTGACGGCTGAAAGGTTACCCAATAAGGTACCATCTTGGGCGACAAGTGACCCGCAACAAAGTACGTCCAGTCCATCGCCTTCTTCAACTCCGAAGCCGAAACTTCCTCACCATTGTAATAGAAAGCGTATTCCTTTGCAAGGATGAACTCTTGAACAGTCCAAACTCGGCTCCACCAACTCTCCGTGACGATACGGAGGAGGTTGAGCCATGCAATAAGCTCCGAGCCTGTCGAAGTTGCGTCGAAAAATGCTTTTGCGGTTGTGTACTTCTTCCCATGGAACTGGATATGGGCATTGTCTGGGTCTTCTGGGAATGCTGGCCACGCTTTAAGAATGGTCATCGCGGCTGTTCGTTCCGTATGCTTTCGACCAAGCCAGATAAAGACTTTTTCGGCGGCACTGTATATCTCATCCATGCGAGCTACCTGGATAGTCTTTTCATCCGGGTCGTCCTGGTTGATACAAACAGCATCAGTCCAGATAGGTCTGCCGTTGAGATATTTGTTCAAACCAAGCAGAGCGGCGTGTAAGTTGGCTCCGATTGGAAAGAGTTTACCATTGATGGCTATATCGACTGTATCGGCATGACTAAAGTGAGGAACCTCGAGCTCTGTCTCGCGAAAGTCCCGACCGCGATTCCACATCGGTCCGAAATCTACCCAGACGTAAGAGAGACAGACATAAGGCGGGATATCGAAGGCCAAGTAAGTGTTCATAGTTAGAGAAAGGACAGAGTCATTGATCTCCACCTGAACAAGACGTATTCCCTTTGAGTCTTCAAGGGGCGAGTGGACCAACTTCTCTGTCGGTAAGTCCTATCTCAGATATTAAAACACTGCAACCTTCAGAGTTCAAAGACATTGTATCTTACTTGCTTCTTGTGTGGAGAGCCTTGGAGACTTGAAAAGAAGCTAGTCAATCTTTCTTGGCCGGACTGGAAGGCTGCTTTGTAGCCTGCTTTGACCCCCTCGGCTGTTGAGTAATCCACTGCCCATTTGGCCAGGGCTACGAGAGCGTCGCTGCTGTTTTCGGCTCTGAACTTGGGATCGCGCGGAATCCGAGCTTCGAATGGTATATCCATGTTGTTTAAAAGATAAAGGTACTTAAGTCTCTATCAAAAGTAAAATTTGTGAGAGAAGATCAATGTTGCAGAGGCATTGAATCTAACGGCGGCTTACTCTGTGCTTCTCTCCTCAGCTGTGACGTAATTGTGCTTCCTTTACGCGAGCGAATGAGGACGATGAATGTTGTTTCACAAATGAATTCATTCCTATACGTCGTCGGCTCTGTAATGCCCCTTTTGATATTGACATGACGAATGAAGGGCGTACATTAGCTCATACTCTTTTCTTAGCTGTTGTCAACATCTCTCGGGGGCGCAGGTACAGAGCTTAAGTTGATCGTGGGGCCTTCGGCGGCACAGCACCACTAAAGACGAGCCCTGGATAACCGCCCAGGCCGCCCCAATCCCCCCAGCTTCAGCCAAGAAACCGTCCAGGATTGGAAACGAATTATCAATCGCAAATAGTGTAAAGAGCCGATCTATTCTCAATAGCAGTAAAAGGGCTTCGAGATTTTTTATTAAGGCCAGATTGACTTCGTCATTTTTCAGCTATTCAGTATTTTCTCCATGTCCATTGAGATGAGTTGATAGTCGGTGTTCTCAACGAGTAAAGCTTGGAGATAAGCTTCTTACCGTCCAGATTCACGTGTCACAACTGTCACTCCAACGGTCGGCGTAACCGCCAATGGACAAGTCCATAAGTGGAAGATACCGCAAGGATTTATCCTCGACTCACGTTCCAAGATACGTTCTCAGTTCTGGCTAAACATGACATGCCATCATCCCATCATCTCCGCAACACTAGACCCAGTTCATAACCTTGTCTCAGCCAATAGCGTCTCCACGTGCGCTCCAATTAAACCGCGTAATTTCCAACCTCACAACCATCCTCCGTCAACTAACCACCTTCTCCATCAGTATATAATGACGCTTTCCTGGTTCCGGTGCAGAGGGAGACTGCTCGCTCTCACAGCAGTCTTCTCCTTTGGAACTTTCTTCGTCTTGAGACAATACGCAGATATGGCGTCCCTACCGAAAAGCTCGTTACTTGGCCTCCTTGCGGCTGCACCGGTACTGGGAAATGACCCAAATATGAAGTGGTTTCCTCCGAGCTCAAGTCAGGTTAATAATCTTGATAAGGTATTGGACGGCAAGGGTACTTGGGGGTTTATTTATGAGTCGTCACATACGCCGGATGATAAGTATGGGACATATAATTGGTGTAACATGCCTCATGCGAGGAAACGGGAGTATAAGAAGCCTTCCAAGGAATATGAGTTGCAATATGTCGAAGTGGTCAGTAATGTTCTATGTTCAAATATGACAAGGTGACTGACTTTCATCAGATTCAAAGACATCATAAGCGTACTCCCTACGCAGCAAACGCTTTCCCAGTTGAGCCATACCAATGGAACTGCGATAACCAAGGCCTCTACTATTTCGGCCGCCAATTCACTGAATCCCCCAAACCCAACGCCCAAGGCTACTGGAAAGGCTTCACCTCCGATATAAACCCCTTCATCCCCTCCGGATGGATCGGGTCCTGCCAATTTCCCCAAATCACCGCCGAAGGTCTCGATGATTCTTGGGTCCATGGAAAAGATCTCTATGAAGTCTACCACGACCTTTTGAAATTCATCCCAGGCCGCAAGGAAGACTGGCGGAGTAAAGTCATGTTTAGAGTTACCAATAACCAGATTACGAGTCAGGTTGCTGGTATGTTCATCAACGGCATGTATCAGACCACCGAATCTGTCCCGCTGCTTATTCAACAAGCTGGCGTTGATAGTTTGGAACCTCAGTACAAGTGCAGTGTTGGAAGCCAGTTGACTAGCGCTATCAAGTCTTCTTCTAACAAAGAATGGCAAGAGCATCTTGACAAGACAAAGGATCTTTATAAGACGCTCGACGACATCTCTGGTGTACCATCCAACGATGTTGGTTTTCATGAGAGCTTTGATCACTACTATGATAACCTGTCTGCTCGCCAATGCCACAAGAAGCCCTTCCCCTGCAAATTGGTCAACGGAAAGAACTCGACCACTTGCGTTGACCAAAAGCTCGCTGACACAGTCTACCGTCTCGGCCAATGGGAGTACTCCCAAATCTACCGCGACGCCCCCGAATCCCTCGCTGCATCCGCTACATCATGGGGCGTATGGATCGCCGAGCTATCAAGCCACTTCCGCGCCGTCATGGCCGGCAAGCAAGATCTTTTGTATCTTCACAACTTTGCACACGATGGCTCTATCAGTCGATTGTTGAGTATTCTTCAGATCGATGTGATGGTCTGGCCTGGTATGGGAAGTGAAGTTGTTTTTGAGCTGTACAGGAAGAAGGACGAGTACTTTGTGAGAGTTCTATGGAGTGGAAAGACATTGACATCTTCGCATCCAGACTTGGGGAAGATGGAGATGGTCCCTGTGAAGACTCTGTTGAAGTATTTTGATGGGTTGACGGGGAAGGATGCTAGTCTTGTCAAGGGACGATGCTCCGGGGATGTTCCTCTGTGAATTGGCACCCCCTGATTTACTTCATGTTAGGGCTTGATATCATTGGCCAGCTTGCATGGATACATTGCTAGGCAGACAGTTACACAAGTGCTCTGTTGTACAAAGGGCAGATCAGTCACAGCGGCATTCCAGCGTTAATTAAAAGTGCCTTGTTTTCTTCAATCAAAGGTGCCGGTCGGGCTGAGCTTATCAAGCTACCTAAATCATGCAGTTGGTTCAGTCTGACCAATCAGATAGGGCTGGGCTGCTCTGCGCTTTGTATGACGAGGTAATACAGCTTTCAAAAACCGTTTGCTGTCCTACCAACGCAGTCAGGAAGCGGACCAATCAATGTTCAATATCCCCTTGAACCAAATTCCTTTTTACCACACAAATCTTTGGCTACTCACGCTCCTATCAATCCACGCCTACACTCTTAGTCGTCTCTCTCTCTCTCTCTCTCCATCGTAAGACATACTTGCTGTCTAGTCTACTGTTCAGATCGCATTCATAGCACTAAGCCTATGGCATCAACCTAGCGAAGCCGAAAATGCCTTACTGTACTCCTTGCGACAGGCACTTCCGCCTAGAGAACTCTCTAGACCAACACATCCGTGCCATACACTCTCAAACCTATTGCTGGCGCTGTGAAAGACACTTTCCTCATGAACGCGCAAAGGAACAGCACATCGAGAACTCTTCGCGACATAATATATGCACTCGCTGCTATCATGAGCCCGACTTCAGCTCAGAAGATGATCTGGACGATCATCTGGTTGAAGAACACTATGCCTGTATTCCATGTGACGAGTACTTCTCCGATGAGGACGATCTGCTGGAGCATCATGTTGATGTTCATGATAAATGCCGAACCTGCGGTCGATTCTTCGACTCGCGATCAAACCTAATTAACGTTGGTCTTCCTGACTACTGTCCTATCCTTCTCACTTCGTACTTACACTTTCATAGCACCGCAAAACACATGCCGCGAAAAACGTCGAGTGCCTCGGATGTTCAAGGATGTTCATCTCACATTCGGCCATGGTGCTCCATCTTGAGGCGAACACTTGCGAGTCGGGGTCTGACGGAGATTCTATCAGAGAGTGGGTTTGGGACTACTACGACATCCATGGGCGCTGGAATCATAACCACGACGATGACTTTGGCTGTAATAGCTGCAGTGCGTATTTTCACAAATTGAGCTCTCTGCTGCAGCATGTCGAAAGTGAGAGCTGCCACGCGAGTATCTCGGATTACAACTCACTTTTCGATTATCTACAGCAACGTATTTACTACAGCTAGATATTTCAGAACTGCACATGCTCTCTTAGTACAATAGTAGTTCAGGGATTTTCCTAGTGTGGGTCACAATATTGACATCCTGTTTTTGCTGAGTGTTCTGTTGACCATTATATGAAGTTGCTAACCAAGCCCAGCATCGCGAAGTCTGTGAGGCCAAGATTGTGAAGGAGAAAGAGAAAGAAGAAGGAGTCCCTTTACTAGTAGCAGTGGATCAGGTGACAGCATCTATGGCATCAGTCGCACTTGAGACACACTCACACGGGCCTCTCTCTGGTGGAAGCGCAGTAGACAAACGGTCAATCACTCATAACTAGCGTTTGATGAACACTCTGCTGTAGCATGTCGAGAGTGAGAACTGCCACTCGAGGATCTCGAGATATGGCCACTCTTTAGTCATATAGAGCGAAATATTTACGAGAACTGGAATTTATAGAATGACTTATATTTGTTTAAAGGTGTAGGGGACTGTCTCTTTATGTGTCATGATTTGCGTGCTAATTGTGAAATGATTGCTTGACACAAAAAAAATAAGTAATCTCAAATACTCTAACACACGTAGAATATATCCTAAGTCACACATGGTAAATAAACTCTTAATAAAATCCTATTAGGCCATAGATTGCCTAGGTAATAATCCGAGATCAAAGACTAGATTTTATGTTGATGGTTGTTTCCAGTTCTTCATGTCTTCTTATGACCTATCCAAGGCCAGTTTCCTTCCTTAGTGCCATTTGAATCATCTGACAGGATTTAGCAGCATTACAAGGAGCTTCATGAGGTTAAATTTCCTCTTGCGGTCAAACCAGCCTCGCCGACGGTTGCTGCAGTATCGGTGAAGAAAGAGCTTCTAGCGGTCACTCAGCTTCCAACGACCGTTGATAATGTTAAATTGGAAAAAAGCCCAGAGGCTCCTTTGGAGAGAGTCGCTTCTCCAGAGGAGAATCTTTGCGGGGTTTAGGGTAGCGTGGTCTGCTAATTGTTGCCTAGGTATTGTCCCGTTGGCATTCGCGTTGAATACCTAAGGAAGGAGCAACTCAATCGCACAACACCCCTACCTCATGAGAAGAAGTAACGTTCATTCATCAGCAACTCTTCTAAAACGCCGCTTTTCTCCACGCATACTCTTTCTTCTCCCCCGCGCATACACGCAAAGCCTAGTGAACCGCCGAGACTACCGCTATCTCATTCATTGCCATAATGCCGCGTGCACGCAAGCGCACCAAGTTTGAAGAGGGAGAACTTTCATCTTCCGACGATGATTGCATAATCATCGGCACGCGCGTCAAGGAAGAGCGCGAGCCAAAGCACATGGTTGCTCGGGGTTCCCGTCATCATCTCCCAACTTCAAAAGCAAACAAGGCCCCCGACCCCTTTTGCAGCGAATGCTGCAGGTATTTTCAGAGTAATGCGGAAAAAGAGAGACATTAATCGAAGTGGCATTACGGTAATCTATGCCACGCATGCGATGAAGGATTCCCATCGGCGTCAGAGCTACTCCAAGTGAGTTCATTCTCTCGGGCGGGTAGACTTTCTGATCTGACTGATCTTCCTAGCATAAAGCTGGCCACACAGAGACCCCGATTTGCTGCGTCGGCTGCGAGAAACGATTCAAATGTTACTCATCAATGATGGATCATCTTGAGCACGGCACATGCGAATCAGCTTGCACCGGTCAACTTGCCCGCAGCGTTGTAGCAACCCACTGTGCGCGTTTCCACCGATCGTCAACTCGGAATATCGACCTTCAATGCCCAAATTGCGAGAGGAAGTACCTTCGCATGGCACATATCCTGAGACATTTAGAAAACAGAGCATGCACTTTACGAAACTGGATCGAAGAAACAGGCTTGAGAGACTTACTCGTTGCTCTCAAAGTATCCATCGAGGAGAATAAGGCGTCAACCTTCTCCTGCAATGTCTGTCGAAAGAGCTTTGACAAAGAAGTTGCGCTGGAGATGCATCAGAGAGAGAAGCATGAACACGTGTGCTGTGCTTGCAAGACATACTTTGCCAGTGCAGCCAAGAAGCAGAAGCACGTCATGTCTGGTCTTTCTCTAAAGCCTGGGACGTTTTTCTGCGACCACTGTGATCCAAATGTCCGCTTTGGATCGGAAAAGGAACTGTGTGACCATTTGTGGTTGGACCACATGGCGTGCGGTCCTTGTGGGCAGGTGTTTGAAACCGCCGAGCTTAAAAAACAGCACGATGCGGAGGCACACAATAGGTGTGCTGTTTGTTACCGGTTCTTCGCGTCGAGTGTGGAACTCGTTCAAGTGAGTGCTCTGAGCCCTATATGTTGGTCAAAGTTTGCTAATTGGTTTCACAGCACTATGCGACCCATATACGCGAGCCCCCCGTCATCGAGTCCCCTGTTGTCGTTCCAGCACCGGTAGAGACAGATTCGATCCCCCGCCTCCAACGCGCATCCCGACAACCATACCCGTGAAGATGGAAATACGCGAGGAAGTACATATCAGCAGGGTCGTTCCAGCAGTTGCAGAAAGAGTCTTCATGAGAAAGAAAAATTATCCTGGTCGCTCGAGTTATACCAATGAGATGTTCGTTCGAAAGTCGCAGGAAGTATTAGCAAACAATGGGAAAGTCACGAAGCGAAGCAAAGCATTACGTTGCAGGATGATTCCGAACATACGGAGGTCTAAGGCTTGGGATTTCATTCATGCCACATAAACAGAACATGTAATAAACTTTGCTACATAAGTTAATTGCTGATCTAATTATCCGTGATTTATGAGTTCGGGAATGGACATATGTGACCATCCTTCAAGCCTATTCTCTAGGAAGGCGTTTTCATGTATACTACGAACTCTTTTCCGTCTTATGACTGGGCTTTGATTTCAGACATCTCCTCATGTTGGCTCAAAGAACGAGTCAACCGATGTGAAACCTACATGACTGAAGAGTGTAAAACGACTCCGAGCTGGCTGGTGATGCACAGAATCCTGGAACCCAAGTTCTCAGTACTGATGTGAGCTCTCAGCCACAAGTCTCAATTGCTCCCATTTGCCGGCGTCGTCGTCGGTTTCGGCGCGCTACAAAAAGAGAATACGATGCTCGGAGGTGACTGCTTTGTCCAAGACGAGTGGACTGGTTGCAATGTATCCAAAAGAAGCTTCTGGGCGGGAAGTGAGGTAGGCTTGTTTGGAGACGGCAAAGTCTGCGGCTGACGAATCAGACTCGTATGTGAGGTAACCCATGCTGGATTGATGATCGACCAGTCGGGAATAAGTGAGCCTGTACCTGCCTTAGCTTTATACGAGAAAAGAAGCCCTTAAAGTCCGACCTACATGTGCGGACGCCACGTTCACCAAGTCTCTTTTTCTAGGGGATCATGGTAGCATGTGCAAGATTGGAAAAAACGAAGATCTTGCGCATGCTCCTCTCGCTTGGATGGTCCAGCAACTGCCTTTGCACATGAGCATTATCTTCAATGAGGACAGACTCAAGGCACGCTTCCTCAACTACACTTCGGAGGAAGATGCTAAAATTATGTCTCGACAAGAAAACCAGGATACCACGCATGAGGTTATGATGCAGCTTGCCTGGTCCTACCCCAAAGATTCCTTGCCTGGAGCTGGCGTCAGCAGACTAGCCATCATAGGTAGAAAGGAGCGCGACCTAGGAGTGGTTCTCAGCCGCTGTGACGCCAAGTGCGCTGGTTACGGTACTGGATGTTTAACTCAGCATGAGGCTGCTTCAGCCTATGCCCAGATACACACCGGCGCCCGTGGACGACAAGCTTGTGGGAAGGTGATTCAGTGCCAGGTTATGTTAGTAGTCAACCCCTGGGTGATCCTAATCAAGTGTCCTGCTGGAAGAGGAAGCCTACAAGTGAGCAGGGAGAGGCTGCCGCTGATATACTTCAGGAGGCAAAGGTTGGCTTTCTAGAGGCGAGACTTCTGGGTCTACCTTTGAAAGAAGCTAGCAGACTAAGCTGCTGTGACCTGGAACGGCCAAGAAACGAACGTATCAATGGTAGAGCGTCAGTCAGTAACGGAAAGGCTCAGAGGCAGCAAAGCACACGAATGAGGGTCAAGAAGTGGTTTAAAGGAGGCTTTGGTGCAAGTGCTTGAATAATTCAGTTTTGTAGGCGGTGGGATATACGTGGGACTCTGTATAAGCTCTTCTACTAGATGCATTGTTATGGAATTAATTAGGCACGGGGAAAGTAATTGTAATGTCATATGTGCAGTTAGATCGAAAGGATCATGGACATGCCAGTGATTATTATAATTAAGACGTATGTATTTGAGGTGATCACTTCCAATACAGTTCGTCAAGATTCCATGTTTGAGACATGTTACATACTCTAGACTTTGGTCATAATGCTGATTCGACTGGTCCAATCACATATTTAGCTTTTAACTTCATCCGGTTCCCTTAATTGCTTTTGAAACCGCCTCCTTCGAAAGCATGACGTTATCTCATTTTGACCTCTATAACTATCTCAGCTTGACTTTCTGAACACCAAACAGACCAAATTTTTCAAATTCCCCAGCCATGTCCAGCAATAATCTCGAACCAGCTGCTGCGAAAGTAGCTATGTGCTACATCTGCCGTAATGCCTTTCCTGGCGAGTCCTCACTCATGCAACATCAACTGAGTAAACATGGCCTCGCATATATAGACGGCACCTAATCAAAGCAAGGCGGTCAGGTCATAGAGCCATTAGAGAGCGATCTCTACAACCAGTTATACAGACTAAAGCACTCACTGAAACAGCATCAAGGGACCAAGCACGCCTCAAAATTCACTGAAGACGCAAATTGAAACCCTACTTCACCAAAATCAGTTAGTGACAGTGAAGTCACCGTCAAGCTTGAGAACTTGAGGCTGGAAATAAAAAAAACTGGGAATCTGAGACGATCCGTTTGAGATGTTTCTTTTGCTACAAGTCCTTCAACCAACAATTTGCACTTGACCAGCACAAGAAGGACCGGCAGGGCTTTGAGCAACAGAAGCAATGCGATCAAAAAGGACCGAAGCCAAAAAAGATCAAATGCAAGTTTTGCAACAAATCTTTCGCTCACCGGCTTGCACTATCAGACCATCACAGGCGCAACCTTGTTTCTGAGAAGACAGATGAGCCTCCGGCAGAAAATTCAGTTCAAAATGCGACAGCAAATGGACCAGGCCATCCCACGCAAGAGTACACAATGGAAAAGGATGGGAATCCTCCTGTAGCCAAAGCCCACAAATGCATGCCTTGCAACAGGATCTTTCGTTCTAGGGCTGCACTTGTTCAACATGAAGACGCCAAGCACCCCATGGAAACGACAGAGTGTGCAGAGATACTTGGCGGAAATAAGGAGGTTGCGGCTGAGGATATCAAGGAGGATGATTTGAAGAGAGAGAAGGAAAAGCCCGCTGGACCTCTCCACCACGGCGGGAGTCGGATCTGCTTCAACAACATGCAGTACGCCATAACCTTTGGTCGAACGCGGAACCTAATACTATACACAAGTACGAGTACGACCTTTATACCAAGATATTTTACTCCAATAAGGATCTTAAAGAGCATATCGATACAAATTATCGTTCCTTTTCGCCGGATGAATGGGAGGACACCGATGAGGAGATCGACGATGAGTTAGAAGAGGAGAACTACGAGGAGAGCGATAAGGAGCCCGTTGAAAAGCCAAGCGAGGACTCCGCCGAGAAGCTGGTTGCAGGACCTCCTCCACCGCCGTTTAAGTGCCTTGCTTGTGGCGAGGCGTTTTACTTTACTGCTTCCCTGGACAACCATCAGGAAAAGTTCGCTCATGGGCCGGTGGCAACGAGGGAGAAGAAACCCGAGCCAGTTACAGGGCCTCCTGCGCCCCGATTCAAATGTAGGGACTGCGACGAGGCCTTCCACTTTGATGTTATGCTTTTTGAGCATGAAAAGAAGGTCGGGCATGGCTCTTCCAAAGGATTCAAGACGAAGCCACCCGGGAAGCCGGCTGGAAAGTCGACGGCAAAGAGCGAGGCAAAAAACGGCAGCACTTTGGGGTTCAGATGCAAATACTGCGACTGGACAGTCCACGTCCTCGATTCGTTCCTGGATCATTCGTACGATAAGCATAACCTTATTGTCACAGACCATGAGTCTCTCAAGAGGGTGGAAATCCAAGACGCCGGCGGTCCTAGCAATGCCCGCGTTCAGAGAGGACCTGTCAAGATTGGAATTACTGGTTGGTCAAAGTACTGATGCATACCGTGCAACGAGTCCGTCCGCTCCCAGTACCTCCTTGCAAAGCATTGGGAAACAGAGCATTCCTCGACATGGCGGTCATTATTCGACGAATATGATGAGCCGGATGAATCACTCTCTTATTCCGAGTTCCAGGACTTTGATGATTACGACGAA
This sequence comes from Fusarium lyarnte (nom. inval.), assembly GCA_014898885.1. Taxonomy (NCBI): domain Eukaryota; kingdom Fungi; phylum Ascomycota; class Sordariomycetes; order Hypocreales; family Nectriaceae; genus Fusarium; species Fusarium lyarnte (nom. inval.). The sequence continues at coordinate 154,651 of JAAVUB010000309.1, forward strand.
GACGACATGCTTGGTGACCTCAGGGAGATAAGCTCGTGGTCCTCTAAGAAGAACACGATCCCATGCATAACCTGCTGGAAGATATCCAAAACCTCTTCTCAGATGGTAGACCACGTCGAGATAGGCAAATGCCATTCTTACATTGATGCCCGTTCGATCAAATGGGCTATCAAGATGAGTGATCAGAGCGTGGTATCGAGATGCTACTCTGAGGACAAGTTCCTGTGCCCCAAGTGTGACGCCACCTTTTCCTCTTTGAGTAGCTTGATTCGCCATGCGGAGGGCGCCAGATGCGGTGCTGATATTAACCAGGTCCTGTTGAAGGATTTTATGAGTGAGGTGAGGTGGCGTATGATAGAGGCCGAACTTCTTTAAGCTGGTGTTGGGTCTTTTGAATTTGATCAGTTAGGGATGTTTCTATGGTCGAGAGACGAGGTGAATTCTTTTTGCAATCCAATAAGTATTTGTCCTGCCAAAGCATTATCCTCAGCGTAAGAGTTAGTCCTGGATCTCTATGTGATATATAACCTATAGGCCAGAGAGCAACGTCATCAAAGATCTCACTTCAGGGTAAAATGAGAGATGAAAGAGCGAAATTGGTATTTGTTTCGTTTTCCTATCGATAGTTTTAGATTATTTCTTGATGCTTCGCTTTGCCTCCATTTGATGTTATTTATAGCGGTTGCTATATTGAAACGTAGATAGTGAATATGGTAGTGGCGCCGCTTGACCAATCAACTTGGACGCTTTATTCTTGATCCGCTTCCATTTATTTGCTTCTGCGTTGTCCACCACATTCTTCTCCAACTCTGCTCTGTAAACACGTACGCATCTCTTTCTTCAATCATTCTGCTTTTGTGGATATCCAAAATGGCTGATGATAATCTGACAGAGGCTTCATCTACAAAGCCTGAAGCCAAAGTGGTCAATTGCAATATCTGCAACAAGTCGTTCCCTCACAAAGGCTCGTTGAGGCGACATCGGCGGAGCAAACATCTTGTCAAGAAGGCAGAAGCAGACGCGCCTGTGGCAGAACAAGATGGTCAAGCGGCCAGCACATTCGATTGCACGCTTTGTAAACAGTCCTTTTCACGTCAATCTTCGCTGAGACAGCATCAGCGGAGCAAGCATGGTCCCGCTCAACCAGATGCCCCAGATACTCCTGTCATCAAAACTCCAGTGGCCAAGACTCGGCTAGAAATCTTGGCTTCAAACGACACATCTACCTCTGCCAAAGAAGAATCAGCAAATCAGGACCACAAAGACCAGCAAGGCAAAATAACTTGTTCAGTCTGCGACAGATCCTTCAATCATCGAGGTGCACTGTACCAGCACAAGAACACGAAGCATCGTACTCTGACAACGGATACCGAAACTCCCGCCAAGGAAGAGGATAAAACTCCAGACGACGCTGACGCCAAAGCAATCAGCTGTGATGTCTGCAACAAGTCATTCACCAGTCGAAATTCACTCCGAAGGCATCTGAAGAGCAAGCATTCCTCCAATAAGAAAGGCAAGGGTCAGGCAAAAGCTGATCATGCAGCTGGATCCTCGAAGAAAGTGCATACGACGCTGAAAGAGAGACATATCTTTGGGTCCCAGAAACACAAATGCGTATGTTGCAATGAGAGCTTTCCTTCTGAGGATGCCCTTATGAAGCATCAATCGGAGCGACGTCTCAAAGCGATGAGACAAGTGATGGTAAATATGGCGATGGCAGCCTCTGCCGTGAGAGTATCCACTGGGCAAGATGGTTCGGCTGAGGAGAGTGGGGAGCAAGAGCCCATCGAGGAGACCGCGACAGAAGAGAATAAAGCCTCAAATATGCACCAATGCACGCTTTGCGACAAGAGCTTTCGTTTCAAATCAGCCCTCTTGCAGCATGGAATAATCAAGCATGCAGCAGCAGATGATACTGTTGCAGAGAGCTCAGGTCAAGGAGCAAATGCAACTGCCGGAGGCAAGAAAGCAGAAGATGCTGACGAGGATGAGGATGAGGACAGGCCCTATTGTCAGACCTGTCAAAAGACATTTCGCCATGCCAAAGGACTTGCGGATCATAAACTCAACAAACATGGTATCGTCGAAGTTGAGACCACCTCAAAGCAAGGTGTGCCTGAAAACCCAACTTTTAGATGCAGACCTTGTAACAAGACCTTCCATCTTGCGTCGGCACTTCGTCAGCATCAGCGGGACAGTCATCCCGAGATGCACCGACCAAGATACTCAGAGGACGACATAATGAGACAGTTACTACGAATGGCAGTCCCGCCATTTGGTGGTGACGACGGCGGTGATGATTATGAAGACGACGACTACGAGGACGACTCGGATGATCCATTCTCATACCCAGGCCGCAGCGGATTTGGAAGACACCAGTTCGACTTCCCGGCTGGTATTCAGCCTGGCGATATATACGACTCGGATGACCCAGACTTCGGCTATCCTGATTTCTCAGATGAAGATGATGACGACGATGATGACGGCGATTCAGACATTGATTTGGAGAACGAGAGAGGCCCCCCAATGCTCTGCACACACTGCAACGAGTCTTTCCCTCAGATGTCGTTAGTGGGACATCAATGGCATGCTCATGGTATCAGCTGCCCAGATGTTGTCGACGTCCAAGCCAGGATCGCAAAGGACGACTCCTATGGCCCCAAGCGCACCGTCTGCATTTCGTACCCCGACGCCGAAGATTTCCCCTTCTTCTTCGAGGCAACATATTTCGTGAGAGACTGCAACTACAAAAACTGTGGACAGTCTTTTGAAACTGGCACAGAGCGTATTGATCATGAAGTGGAAGCTCATTATCGTTGCATTACGTGTGAGATGTACTTCAAGACCAGGTCTGCGCTGGAGGTAAGTAACTCATGCATACACGGTATTACAATACTAATATGGATTCCCCGTGTAGAAACATCAGTCTAAGACCAAGGTCGTCGACACCGTCGTCAGAGATTTCGACCACTGGCTCGAATTCGCCGTTGGTACACGAGCACACGAAGCCAAGCAGAAAGAAAAAGCAGCTCGCAATCCCAACCCCGACAAAAACATCGGGTGCATCACCTGTAAGCGAAAGTTCGAAAAAGCATCCACAATGATGAAGCATGTCGAGAATGGAAGATGTATCCCTGGGATAAATGAGTTGGATATGTTTGCCCTTGGACAGATATTAGCTGAGCGAGGAGCTCCTTGTGTCAACTTGGGAGGCTTCTGTTGCCCGATATGTAACAGATCTTATATGGCGTTGAGTGAGCTGATTCAACATGCCGAGGAGGATGAGTGTAGTTTGAATGTTTTGACCGGGCCGTTGTACGAGTTGATTTCGTTGCTGATGATGGAGTTTATGGATATGGTCATGAGCCATATCTCTTAGGTTGGGGAGTTTATCTGGGGGTAGGGGTTCGGTACTGGGTCTAGGAGGCTGTGAAATAATCTTATTTTATACGAGATGCTTGGTTGCTTTGAAACGATCTTTCCATGATGGCACAAACCCGTGCATATACTGGAACTACTAGGGTTTAAGAAGTGAGTGGCTGCTCAACGTCAACAAGCTCTTATCAATGCAGGTGAGCCTGGAGGCCGATCTATCATGTATAATCTCAACAGGCCTTTCCTGTCAACATTCCCGAACTAGACGAGGCTCCCTTACCGCAACTCAACTAGTCGGCCAACGCCTAACTGAAGAGATGATTTTCAACAACTCAAATCGTCGAGGATGCCCTTTTCGAAACGAGAGGCTTTCAGGAAACTCAAGTGCAGGCTCGATAATCACTTAGAATGTACTAATGAGCGTTCATGGAGAAGGACATAGGAAGGTCACCAACTCCTACGACTTGGAGGAATAGGCCGCGGCTGGGAGATAATTCCATGCTAACGCTACTGAACATGTCTCGGTCAGGGCATCTGAATTTTAGCGTCCCTGATGTATGCTTGATGGATAGATATTTCAAGATCTTTGGGTTAAAGACAGCAATTGCAACATGCATACTTGTGGCACGGCAACATATGATTCTCACCCGGAAATAACACAACATTTGTTGATGAACAACCCAGGTGAAGGATGAGGTATTGCGCACTTTTTGAGAATGAGTCTTGAAACGCCCCCAAAGGCATTGAAACGCGAATGGCAAAGTTAGAATACGCAGAAACGTCGGGTGACGAGAATGCATGATGGGTGCTGACGAGTCCAACATGCGGTCAAATCAACCAATAACCGCGGGGCAGCAGTCTGGGGAAGCTCACCTTTTGGGACGCTTATCCGAAGATGACAAAGGTTCGAGAATCAATTGCCAAAGTCGGGCAGGCAGACCCATAGAGCTCTCGCATATTGGCTGGTTAAAAGTGACTCGTGTGGCGCAGAGATGGAAATGGAATTGGAGTCACCGTACAGAGCACGTCTGTGGGTTACATAACGTCGCCCGGTGTCGTCACAAGGCAGACTTCGCGTTGGACCAACCTTACATGCGTTGTGCGTCAGAATGTCACAGCCGTTGCCTGCTGCTGCATAACCGGAAGGCTTATCAAGAGACAGACCAGTCAATCTGAAGCATGTTCTGGAAGACAGCGACGGCCTGCCCGCGATGACAGGTGGACTTCCCTTGGTGGTGGACCCTTTTGGTCAAGTCTGTCCACCCTTCTGGGGCTATCCATTTAGATCCCTGTCGCCCAGAGTGCTAACTGGAATATCGTCAGCAGCTGAATGAAGAACAGACGTATCGCAAAAGATGTCATGCTCGACGAAGCGTCTCCTGCCGCCACCTTCGCTAAAGCATAAGCATCAGAGCCGACAGTAGGGAGGATCACAAGCCAAAATTAAGATAGTCGGCTCAAGATCTCATCTCAGGGGACGTCTCACTCCAGGTCTCAGATACCAGAGCCTAATCATCGTCAATGGAATCTTTGGGGACTATCCCGGACAATTCGGCCCCAATCCCGGGTCCCAAGTGCCGCCTGGTGTGCCGGATGTCTACGGGCGCCGATATCGTGGTATCACGGTAATGATGGCACAAAAGAAGACAGAGGGACAATTCCATGGTCCATTTTCGAGGCGGAATAAGAGCGTGTGAGGTTCAACGCCCAACGACCGACAGGGTATCATCAGAATCGAACCATGTTGACATGCGCCGTGACCGGGTGGTGGAGGGCATTCTGAGTGGAGGTCTGTCTTTGGCTGACAGCTTTCCAATCGCGAGAATCGACAAAGGCCCGAACGCCGCAATTCATTTGAAAGTAATCCTCCATTCCAACTTGTGACACAGTGCTCACTGCTTGAGGCTTTATTCATGTTCTAGCCAGTCTCGTTTATGTTTTGTGTGTAAGCTGAAGCGACTGCAAGATGTCCATACGCAATTGAAACATGCTGCAGCGCCATGTTTCTTGTCACAGGTATTGCGGTCCGTCGCAATCAGATATGCGTGATATCTTTCTGCAACTGTCCACGTCCGTTGGTAGCTCAAGCTCCATGCATGCTATCTATTTAATGTTCAGCCGACGTCAAGTTGCCGACAACCATATCATATCGGGTACCCTCGCAGGTACGACTGCAACCCATGAACCGTACTCTGTAACCCAAACAACCTGTCCCTCAAACATTTCTCTTGCGAACTGCAGATGTCAAGTCTCAAGACTTGGAGGCGTGATTCAGGTGACTTTGGCTGGCGGAAATCCACAGCTCGAATCCATGGAATGAATCGGCGTCTAAAAGCACCCCGCTAAAAAACCCCAGCACAGGTTAATTCAAGACCGCAATCCCGGGAAAAGGGGTACGCTCAAATAAAGGTAATTTGCGTATCCACAATATCAAGATGATGGCTTGCTCGTTTGGAGATGTAAAAGACAATACCTCCGATCGATGTTGACTTTGAAGAAAGGGGAAGGAGAACGTGCCAAGATGTGGAAACATGCGCTTTGATTGCAGAGGATATTGTAAGTGGGCTTTGGCAAGCTGTTGCGGTGCAACATCCATTGTTGATATTGCGTTAATGCGATTCATGTTTGGATATATCTGTACTGGTTATTGCCGATCCAAAACTTATCTGTGTTCTTTGCCAGTATAACCCACTGTTATACCTGGAGCGCCAAGTTTACAGGATGAGGTGCATCCCTAAGCGACCCGTCTTGGTTCATCTCCCATGCAAGCTTGCGCTGTTGTACCTGAACCGTGCTTCACGAGAGAGGTTTGCCATGTCTGTGTGCTTTTGATACACGCATGGTGCAGGCAAAGACCCTGGGCATCCCAGAAGATCGCGAAGCACTGAAGCGCTGGAAGCCCGCGGATGGCGCGATGAGCTTCGGCCGAGGTTTAGTGAAAGGCCGGGATAAACCTGCCCCGGGAAGGGTGCTGGATCAGTGTCGTTATCTCGGGGTCCAGTGATTTTCCGCTAGGGCCATAGTGCAGTGTGGGTTGAATTGTTGCAGATTCCGGTAGACGCATATCAACAGAGAGGCATTGGGATACTCTCTCTGTTTGAAGTTGATGATAACCTCATGTTTCAAGATCAGTAGATTCGCACAGTGTTTCTCTCTCTTCAGCTGCACTGGCAACCCACCCGCCGTGGACATCATCTGCTGGCATCGTGGAGCGTGGAGTTGCGTTGTTGGCAAAAGGGCCAAGAAACGAGAAATGGCACCCCCCACACGTCGTCATTTCACACTCCGTCATTAGCCCCGTTATCGAATCAAAAGAGGATTGGGTTCGGCGCCTGGGCGTTCAACGGACAACGGGCGGGCCAGCGCCAGGACCAGCTCTACACTAGGGGATGCTGAAGGTCAGTACTGCGCTGTGCTACTGTTGCTCTTCATTAACAGTCAAAGAAGTGCAATGGTAGGGGAAGCACCAAAATAGAAGTGAGAGAAGAGATGTCAGCTTTGCTCTTGATCGGAACAATCGATCCGGTCACGGAATGCATGTCTCGTTTATACCCCGACATCGCAAAATTCTCATGGATCGAGTGTTCTTTCATACTGGCAGGCAGGTACTGCACCGTAGAGGTAGATTGCCTGTTCTGCCAAACGAGGTACAAGCAGTTCATGTACTCCGCCTTTTAGCCTGGCCAGGCTGTCATACAAAGAACCACCATGATTTGCCTGCCGTAAAACAGCCGATACTTTGGTCCAAGTACTCGATTTACCCGTAGGCCTCAACTGCACTGGCACCTGCCAACTACGACCCCCCAAAAGTCACTCTCTGGCCTGTGCCCACTAGGAAATGCCTGGGCTGTCCTCCCTGTCCAGTGAGTTTTCGCTGTCCACTCCCCACGGCACGACGCTAGGTATTTCCTGATTTGATTGATTGATGGGCGAGAGAAGCCTGCCCAGGCTAGGCTTGCTCCTTCTCCTTTCCCGCTCGCTCGGCCCTGGTTTTTTTCTCCCCCCATTCAATTCTAACCCAACCTATCCCGTCACGCCCTGTCCAAGTCGACGAGTCGTTCATCATCTTAACCACCACCACCTTTTTCCCTTTCCTTTCTCCCTCTTACCTTTTTACGGTACCTCTTCCTATTTCTTCCTCCGCCTCGATTTTCCCCGTCTGCCTTGCAGCGGCTTTGGTCTCGACAAGCGTTCTTCCGGTCCGTCGTGTTAAACTCGTCTCTCGTCTCGTCACCGACTTGTTGCGATTTTTTTTTTTTAATCCTTCGCACTTTTTCTCCGTCCCTCCGAGACCCTCGCGTGGTTTATTCCCGAGAATACGGCCCGTGGCGAGTAAACGTAAACCTTGCCTTGCGCTCACTTTCCCAACGAAGCGGGAAAAGGTCACCGACGAAGCTTAACCATATTCTTATCTCTCTTGGGTGAGTCGAGACCTCGACGCACAGGATTACGGTCGATTTGTCAACGTGTTGCGACGAGGGGCCCCGGAGCGTTAGGTGGTGCTTTTTGATGGATCCATGTCTTAGCTGGCCGATGGTGCGCATCTTGACATCGGCCGCAGCGGCAAATTTCCTCATCACCTTTCGTATTGCCCTTGTTTCTGGCACCATCCTCGCATTGCGCTGCACATCGCCCTCTCATTCTGTCGTCAATATTTCGGAACAGCACCAAACTGACCAGACATTCTACCAATAGACCCTCATTGTCCGAGATTTGAAAGAGCCCGCGCCGAATCGTCCACGTCCCGGTTTTTCCCACTCAACCCCGAGAACATTGCAACATGTCCTACTACGACAACCCTCAGGCCCAGTGGTCGTCTTCCACTCCCACCACCCAGCAGAATAACTGGGAGCACCAGGGCTCGACTACTCCGGTCCGTGCAGGTACGCCAGATTCACGGTCGACCGATGCAGAACTGTAATTAACGCATTGATTTGTATAGGCGCCAGCGGCCCTCAGCCCCAGGATGACTACGCCTTCTCGTATCAATTCGATGGTATGTGATGGGCAACGCCCGGAGATCTTGTCGAGTTCGATTGTCCTTCAGGTCTGCTGATGGCACGACTTGGCCGGCATATTCGAAATCCGATCAAGACTCGACTCTACGAATGAACCAAACTGACCCAATTCCAGAGGTCGATCGAGCATACGAGAACTTACAAAAGTCTGGCAAGGGCTATGGAATGGGTGGTCGCCGTGAGTTTTCTATCCTGCGCTATTAAGCCTGCCAAAGGTTCCGACGTGAACGGATGAACTGGTCTGGTTGAGTGTACCAACAAACATACTGACAAGATCATGCAGACTCCCGTGGTTCTCATCACACCCCCGGCCCTCGCCCGCACTCGGTAAACAACTTTGATGACGCCCGTGGTCAGGGACCCAATCTGCAAAACTTCTACGCAAACCAGCGTCATCAACCTTCACGAGGCTCCAACGAGGCAGAGCAGGTCATGCAGGCTAAGAGACGGATGGCAGCTCAGCGGGAGCGAGAGCTTCGAAACCTGCACACAGAGCAGCAATATCAGCGAAGTAGGCCTCCCTCTACTGTGTAGCACATTCAACTATGACAAAGAAACAAGATGGCATATAGAGAAAAATAATGTGGTCATGGGCGACCGAAAATGTCGTTGGCCCAGACGCCGCTCGTGTTTCTTCCCTCCCAATTTTGAGCAGCGTCTATGTAATATCGTCGAGTTTGTTGAGCATTGGCTAACAGCTTTTCTACGTAGCCGTCCTTGCCGAGGTGCCTCTGCCGCCCAACAAGCACATGTCCGAGGAGGAGACGCGAGAGTTGATTGCCCGTCAACGAAGCGCCCTTTATGGTGAGGGTCCTTTTGCAGACAAGGCAGGATACGTGGATGAGACTGGTAATGTCCGCACAGGTGCCCCTGTCCCTAGCGGACCCTCAAGCATCCGTGGACACTCCCCTCTTGCCTATGACAGCGTAGGCCGTGCTCCCCCTACTGGCGATGCTGGCACTCCTGCCTCTGGCGGTGATGCACACGGTCCTCCCGCCGAGCCCAACTCGCGACCTCACAGCACAGTCAGCCCACAGACTGCTGGACCCACAAACAAGGTCTTTGACAACGCTGTCGGTAACCAGAGCCGTACAAGTACATCCAGCCCAACCGGCGGCTCTCCCTCTCGGGATCTGACTCCTGGTTCCAAGCCCAACCAGGCTGGTGCCTCTGTAGCTCCCATTGGAACCCGTCCTTCTGGGACACCCACAACTTCAGCTTCATCGAAGCGATCCACCACTCCTCTTGCCTCCCCCGGTGGCTGGGGTCGTGGCAATGGTGTTTGGGGTCAGTCGTCCGGTCTCGGTGCTCCTGCTAGTGTCTGGGGTTAGAAAGGTCCGCTCACCAAGGATTAGGAGTAGCAACAAGGCGCAGGATTTGAAACTGCATTTGGGACGGCGCAGAGGTAAACGTGCATTGCGGTCGGTATCTTTGGCGAGTACGGTCTTTGGCAACTCACGTCTCGAGTTGAAGACGGTGCGATCATTGCAGGGCACTCGGATCTGGCGAGAGCCGAGTGATACAATCAAGGTCACAGGTGTTGGAGGGACGGCATCGACTAGGGAGTTGACATTGTTTTTCTGTTTTTTTCCGGCAGGAGGTTACGAACTGGTGAACTGGGAGTTGCATTCGAACATTACTGGGGCGTCGCTATATCGTCTCGTTTATACTTTGAGGGCAGGAAAAACGGTGTCGGGTATGAAGAAACGGGAAGGATGGTTACAGTCTCAGTCTTGGGATTGAGATGTTTCGGAGTCTCTGGCCTTGACGAAACTGTCGGTCTGGCTCACCGTGGGAGCGGCAACTATATACCCAACAGGGCGGTTCTTACGGCGTTCACTCTGTTTACGACGACCGATCAGCCTGCGAAATCGACTACGGCATGTGTTAGCATCAACTGCGTGGCGCGTTCGGAGTACCTTTGACGATGGAGGCATTTGAGTTGTCGGCGCGCATACCATGGTAATGGATTGGAAGGGAACCTACAAGGGCTTGTTTATGCTCACGAATCGGCGAGCGAAAAGGAATGTGTTTTATATACGGCGAAAAACACCACAAAAAGACCTATAAAAAAAAGAAGATAAAAATGGCATCTCAAGGGGTTCAAGGTGGATCAAGGTTGGGGGTCAGTTATCTTTCATGTCTCTCATTTGTACTGGTTTGGGGAAAGGCTTCGGTTTGGGACAGGTTATAGGGAAACGGTTCTATTAAGGGTTGTTTTCGCAAGGGAAAGGAGAAATTGTTTTCTGATTTCGAGATGATGCTTAGGATGGGGTAAGCAGAGTCGATGGTAATTGCAGGAACGGTCGGGGATGAAGGTAATACAAGTTTATTACGGAGTTGATCTGTTGGACGAGAAAATGTGCCTTGTGAGACATGCATGCTGTGCTGTGCGAGGTGGTCGAGGCGCAAGATCTGAACCGATGAGAGGTCTAGGCTCATTAAGTACTGACGCCAAACAGCAATAGCACTTTCTCGAGGCGATAAAAATAAACAATCAGATTAACTAGGAAACTCTATCTCGCGTTAATTAATTAACGGTGACGGACTGTGCAAATGATGACGAGAATTGCATGTGCGCGTCATGGGAATGTCGGAGCCCCCACCCGAGGGCCGTGTCCGGACCGTCTTGTCCCCGCCAGGGCCTCAATCGGGGTCCCGAGTGGAGGCACCGGTGAGCATCTCGTCTGCATCCTGCAGTCAAGCTACAGCTGGTGAGGGGACGAGAACCTTTATCCTACGTGACAAATATAACTAATCTGAAGCCCCTCTAAGCCTATACTAAACTCGCCTAAATCTTTTTGTCACTTAGAGTACAGGTCCTGAGCCTTTTCCCGAGGGGCAATGAATGACGGGTACACTACGTGACGCGATTCTGTTATTCATCTTTTTCGTGTATGTATATATAGCTCATAGCTCCCGCTCATTATTTACTCTGTTCAGCTGCACATTGACCTGTTGTGTTGTTGCGAAATACTGACAAAATGCCCTCCTTTGACGAAAAGAAAGCTTACGTTGAGCAAGAAGAGACATTCTTTGATGATGGGCGCGAGATTGAGCTTCTACATTACATATATGGTCGGTCAGACATCGACGAGCTGCGAGGCTCGCCGGAGCGTGTCCTCCAAGCCATTGATGAGTTTGGACGTACAAAGAAGTATCTCATGAACGTGGGCGAGGACAAGGGCAAGATTGTAACAGCTCTCATCGCCGAAGTGAAGCCCAAAGTAATGGTACTCCAATTGATCTCTACTCTTCTCAAAGGCTTACTGACTGGTCCTGCTATAGGTTGAACTTGGAGGCTACGTCGGCTACTCAACCCTCCTCTTCGCCAACGCCGTCCGCAAATCCGGAGGCACACACTACTTCTCCCTCGAGCGCAACCCCGAATTCGCCGCCGTCATAACATCCCTTCTCGACCTCTCCGGCCTGCGCGACATCGCCCGCGTGATCGTCGGCCCCAGCGACGCAGGCCTCGCCCGCCTGCACGCCAACGGCACAATCTCCAAGATCGACCTCATGTTCCTCGACCACTACAAGCCCGCGTACACGAGCGACCTCAAACTTTGTGAGCGGTTGGGGCTCGTCGGGCCGGGGAGTGTCCTTGCGGCTGATAACGTTATCAAGCCGGGGAATCCGCCGTATCTGGCGTATGTGAGGAGCAGTGTTGCGGAGAAGAGGGCGGCGAAGGGGGGGAATGAGAAGGACGGGTTTGCGGATAGAACTGCGAAACAGTATCTTAAGAGGGAGGGGGAGGAGAGGATTAATGAGGAGGAGGGGGATCCGAATCTGGTGTATGAGAGTAAGTTGGTTCATAGCTTTGAGCCAACTGGTGTTCCTGTGAGTACCCCATTTCACCACTGTCATTACTGTCACTAACACTTTTATTTAGGACGCTGTCGAGATTACAAGATGTACCGGTCGCGAAGATTAGAACACTTTACCTCAGTATCGATCAATAGAATTGGTTCCAACGTCTTGCGAACTCTAAATTGACTCACTGCCCCTCAACACCAAAAAATCATCACGACCCCCGCCATCACAAGCGCACTGGTCTTCGGGTGACGGCATCCAATCAAGAGCCACGCCTGGTTAGCTCAATCAGTACAGCGTGAGACTGTTACGGTACGTGGTCTCAAGGTTGCAGGTGCTCCTATATTTCGTTTGCGAGCGTTTGCGGGGCTTTCTGTTTTGATGATTTGTTTCGTAGTGGTGTTGTGATAGGTCATGGGCTTGGCCTATGAGGAAACCATCTGGGCAACAGTCTTTTGGTGACTCAAGTTCCGTGCTGCTGTGATAAGGTTGAGAGGTTAAAAGAGGCTTCGATCCCAACACAAAGTATAAGGACACAAATTAACACATGTGGACAATATCTCCATTGCCCTCCCTGTTGCCTAATATCTTGCTTTTGTCTGGAAAGCTAGATGTCCTGATGACTGACTTCAAAGGTGTATAAATGAGTGCCGCATTTCTTTTCATTCTCGGAATGTGGCTTCACTGCCAAAACTCAAGGATCCTTCTCTCGTCGTTGTTTGTCCTTTTGTCTTCGCTACCACATATCTTTCTTGTCTTGAGAGATAGCCGACGACATCATCTCTTATATACCCATCGAGTCGAACAAATCGAAAACTTGAGAAAATGCCTTTCGCTGGGACATACACCATGACGCCTGAATTCCTCCACGAGTTTACTCAAGCTCTTGAAGACGAGGAACCGCAGGTCGCGCCTAGATGCTGTCTATGTTGCTTCAAGTTGGAGCCATGTGACTCTATCGTCGTTTGTGTGTACACTTGTCAAATCATCTTTCCCAACCCCTTACTAATCAGCGACAGTCAAAACCAAAAATCCTCACTTATTCGATACCTGGGCAGGTGAGTACATCGAGCCAGATCGCATTGAGACGACTGGCCGGGAATTTCTAAAAGGTCACCGTCCTTTTGAAAAGGGCTACCACTCAGAATGCGTACACGTAGTTGCAAAAGCTCTCCTTTTTGGTGACTCCATTCATTGCGCCATCAGGGACCGTACCAGTCATGGAGTCGGCTACACTGAACTTGTTCCGTCCGTCGAAGCAGCCCACGTACGTCGATTGAACAAGATGTTTGCCCAAGAGCTTATGGTTATCTTCAGGTATCATCTTCCCCTCGAGATCTGTGAGATTATTGGCCGTTACTGCTTGAGCGAATATGCGACGAAGCTCATCAACGACGTTTGGTCAAACAAAGACTTTGTGGGGCCTCAGCACGCCGCCATTCAGGGTACCAAGTCATGTTCCATCTGGGGACAGCACGTTGAGTTTGAGGGTCTCCAGTACGTCAAGTCTCTCTCTACCACCCGCAAAAGCGAGACTGACACGAAGCTCTTCGAGGCTACCTCCGATATCTGTGTCAGCGTCTACTTCGCCGAAGACTTTTTGGGTATCCACGAAGTTTTTATCGCTCAAGATGATAACACTCCTTCACTTAATCAAGATGAAGGCTTGAGATGGGTTATTAACCGTCGAAAGACTCTTCCGTTCGTCTTCAATTACAAAACCGATGTAAGTTACTTCTCCATCCTCGACAATACCGATGATCTTTACTTACTTACTGGTTTTTTCGTTTTTAGGGTCTGAAGCTGCGTGACTTGGCCATAACCAAGGGAAATAATGAAGTGACTGACTACCGACAGAGGCGTTGGGCTGTTCTGCCTAATGGCTTGGACATTTTCCAGCTCGCTCCGCTTCTACCAGGCTCAACAATCAGCCGGTTCGTGCAGTTGACTGGAATCTACCTGGATGCCGTGGTTACTCCGTTCTCATAAATTCCTTATCGATCCGTGACATCATCTCGAACAACATGGGAGGGCCATCTTCACAGTTGGTGGATGTGAGCAACAAACATGATGGTGATTGGTTCTACGTACCCGTTGATCGAGACGAGCGAATCGCGGAGCTTTGGCTTCGAACTGAATATCGCGGCTATGCGGATCCAAACTACAAATGTCTTGTTATAAGTTACGATGATACCCTCAATGCTAGGTATAAACACACTAATACTATTCTAGATGCGTACGAATAAACGCCGGAGCTTTGTTCTCGGGTTTCAAACTAAAGAGAGCAGCAAGTTCACCTACCAGCTGATCACTACGTTGTCGCCGACCGATCCATCTCGAATGCTATGTTGCAAGTCCAACAGACCAGAGTACTGGCTAGGCTTTGAACAAGCAACGACTTGGGACGAGCACACCATCGACATTTCACTTCCGAAACCTTCCAAATTCTCTCCCTACCCTATCAGTAGATTCCTTGCGTTAACTGCGGAGCTTCGGGATGTCAGTACAGTTGCTGTATGCCGAAATTGGAGATACTCTAAGGACAAGAGAATTGTCGGCGTGCTCCTTACATACGCCGATGGCCATCAGCGATCCCTCGGGCAAATCCGTTTCGATTACATGGAGGCGCCTCTCGCGGTTTCTTCAGGAAACATCTGGCTTGGTTGTGACAAGTCAAAAACAGAACCTCTCCCTGAGGGCTTTTGGCCGCCGACATACAAGATCAAGTGGGTTGAGGTGGATGAGCCTTCGCAAGATAAGAACCGAGAGTACCTTGAACTACCGCTTACAGGCTCCCTTGAATATCGAAGCTACTCGGCTGGGGGGTATTGCCGTCATTCAGTGTGTTATCGTGAGAGCAGCGAACTACAAGATGAGATGGATCAGGTGCTAGCCCCTGAGGCTGGGGCTGGAGGACGTGCTCCGGGAGTGGTCAAAATGTTCTCTGTCGTTGTCTGAAACCCAGCCATTCTCCTTATTTTTTTGGGGCCAAACAGTTTCCTTGCAGTACTGCTCTGGTGGCTTAGGATTGACTGAACAGTTGGTATTTGTGTTTTGTGGGTTAAGTAGCATCGTGATCCACGACATGTCCGTGTTAGATAGATGACAATAGCAATCTGTCTTCATTCGCTTGGGGTATGTAGATATCCTATCTGGTCGCTATCCTTGATTTACTTCGTCCTACTCAGAAAACACCGTCTTCACGTTGGGTCGTTGCCATATTTAGAACTTGACTCCTTCGTTAAGTCATGATGCATGCCCAGGCCTCAATCATTCCATCTTGGGACGTTGGCGCTGCCTCCCTCTATTCATCATTGATGGCTCATAGTACCTTTTCAAGTCTCATTCTTCTTTTTGTTTTGGCGTTTGCCAATTGGCTATTGTCATTTGTTGTATGAGTAACTTCCAGTGGTATTGTTGGCGCATGACACTGCCAACACTGCCAGGAGTGTCAACAATAAGAGTGAAGAGAGAGGTCACATTTACTGCACATTTTTCTCCACTGAGGTGTATTCCAGCCATAAGTCTGCCTGGGGCCTACTTTCATTTTCTTCTCCTCACACAAAACTGCCCTCCTTCGTCAGAGTGCGTTGAGCAAGGTCGGCTTTCCCCCTCGAGATCCTTGGTTCAAGCAAGGTAAGTCAAGAAATCTCACAGGGGTCAGAAAACAATGTGCTTTCAGCTATGGGCATTAATTCTCGGGTGCGCAATTTGCAGTAGTGCATTTGCTCCTGTGGTGACACAACACTCTTGTTAGGACAGCAGCTGACGACTGTCTTCACTTATTTAGCCCTATTGCGCATTTCCACCAAACGCACCAAAGATGAATGCCGTGGATCTGGACCAGTCAGTTGACTTCTCCGACGGTGCTTCCGACTCCTCCGATTCGAGCCAAGAACAACATGCTCCCGACCCTGACGCTTTGACGGATGCTCAGCCGCGCGTGTTCAATATATGCGGCCTTTGCAAGTTCCGCTTCCATGAAGGCCAGGCTATTATTGCTGGTATAGATGTTCGCGAATTTCTCCGTGATGGCAGTTACTCACTAATTCTCACTTATTTAGTCGATCGAACTAACTCTACCCTGCCTCTAACCTGGAACGATAAACACTATCCAGAAAATGATTTCGGATTTGCCCATGGACAGAAGGCTTTCCATGCAGGCTGTTTCAAAATTGCTGGCGATGTCATATTTGTCAGGGGATTTCTGGAATCCTGTACCTGGAACCTCGTTAAGTTCAGGTTCTATGATTCGTTCACTCAACCACCGCCATCCTCTGTGGCACAACGCACTCGATGGCTCAAATCATCGCTTTCCCTGGAACTCCGACACGCCATCAAGAATCGACTTCCGATCGAAGTATGCGACGAAGTTGCAGCGTACTGCTTGAGCGAATATGCCACGAAACTTCACCTAAATGCCTGGCAACGTCGGGATCCTCGTGATCCGAATGAAGACATCGCACTGCCCGTTTTCAACGGCCAAACTGTTTGGGCCCAGTACGTTGAGATCGAGGGTCGCAACTACGTCAAATCTCTGTCAAGCGTCCGCATCAACCGCAATGATACAAAGGTTTTCACGGCCAAGTCCGATTCCTACTCAATTATGTACTTTGCTGAAGATAGCTTGGGAGTACGCAGCGTCATTGTCCCTTCGGATGATGGGATTCGGGGCATTGAGGAACCTGGCCTCCGATGGGTCCCCATTCCTCGTGAATATTACTCTTTCCCCTTCCATATCAGGATGAACTTTGATGTAAGTCCTGTCTTTTAGATATCATATATGTCTGCTTACCAGCCTAACCTCACTTTATAGGGCCTCAAGCTGCGTAATTTGGATGTCACTCAACACGAGAAAGAACTTCACTATGCTCAACGAGCACGTTGGAGCATTTTCCCTACAGACTTTCAGTTGTACTGCCCGGATTCTCCAGGAGATATGCTCTATGATGATGGGCACAGGGCAACAGTCCAGGCGATCGACTGGAACTTGCCTGGAGTCTCTGGCTATGCCATTGGATTACAGGAGAGTTCTATTCTCTCTATCATTCCCAAAATCCCGGGGAAGTTATCCCAATCTCTTGTTGATGCTTACAGTAATTCGAGCTCAATTTGGCTCTATTTCCCCGTTGATCCCATCGAACGAGTCTCCGAGTTATGGCTTCGCTCGGGAGTCTTTCCGTACGATGATGCTACCAGTACTCAATCAGAGTCTCTCATAGTATGATCTAGTATTTCTCCAACTCTAAACAGAAGCATATTGACATTTTCATAGGTTGTCACAAACAATGGCCAGAGTCTTATCCTTGGCCCTGACATTCGATCTCGCTCTCCACTCAGCGACCATCTCTTCAGCTACGAAGCGCTCGCCGATTTGCCCTCAACAGCCCCAACCCGAACATTTTACTACAATTATTCACATGGGGAGTCTTGTCTCGGGTTTGAGAAATTGACAACATGGAAGAAGCGCAAGATCGATCTCTCATTAGGGCCGCCAACCAGGCCCGTCCCATACTTCCGGTATGGTCAATTCCTTTCAACGTCTGCCGAACTAGAAAACGTTCAAAGGATTACGCCATGTCGAGGCTGGGGAAAGCATATCAAGGGCGCAATCCCTGGCCTGCTCTTCACCTACGCCGACGGCCGCCAAAGATCGGTTGGACAAATTCGCCTAGATCACTTGGAGGACACCGTCAATGTTGCCTCTGACAGGTTTTGGCTGGGCATCTCCGATGGAGACAACGACCCTGACGACCCTGAACACGAAGAGCCCTGTTCTCTGGAAGGGCATGTCACATGGCTGGGTATATATGCTAGCCAATGCCGAGATCTGACACGAAATATCTTGAGATTCCACTCAGAGGAAAACTCGAGTGGCGGTCGACTTGGAATACTGTGTCCACTGAGAGCCTCGTGCGATATTTCGAGGAGAGCGAATCGCAGGCACAAAGCGAGATGGATCAAGTGTTGAATTATGACTCCGATTCGGACGACGACGACGAGCTTGACCCTCGTGCCTCGTCATACACGATGTGCTTCCCTACCTGCGGCCTGTGCCGCTTCGAATTTGTGGAAGATGAAGAGTTTGTTGTTTGTAGGTGTTACCAAGTCCGTTGATCAAGTTATGTGTGATGAATGAAAGCTCTCAGCTACGAGTGTTACCTGAAAGGGGCACATCGAGCTGTCCTCCAAACTCAATGACACAAAACACTGCTGACTGACCTTGATAGATAAACCAATCAGTAAACTCTATCCTCGCATCTTGTATGGTTATTATGACCCGCTCTTTGAGAGACGTCTTATGATAGAGTCCGGGTATCATCCGGCATGCGTTGCGTTTCTGAACCCCAAACAGCTAATCAAAGACTGGCATTACACTCTGTTTGAGGTTACTGGTGGTCGATCCTCTTATCTTGAACCCCCTGCGTCTTGGGCGAAGCGTCGGACACAATGATGAAACAGACAATTGCCACAGACCTCAGACAAGCTCTCGGTGGTCGTCTCCCGGAAGAGATATACCAACACATCGCGAGCTTCTGTATGCGCGAACGCGCGTGCCAGATCCTACGAGATCTTTGGTTGGATCCCTGTCGGCCCAAAGATTATCTCAAGACCTTATGTATTCGAAGGTATACTTCTATTTGGGCGCAGCACGTCATGGTCGAAGGGTTGCGTTATGTCAAATCACTGTCAACAGGCCGCCTCACCCAACACGACACAGTGATGTTCAAAGCCAGGTTCAAGAAGAGGAGTGCCGCAAACAGACCCGAGGCACATCTGAATATATATTTCAGTGAAGACCATCTAGGAATACGCGACGTTATTATCACAGAGGATGAAGAGTTAACCCCCATGAAGATGGAAACGGGGCTCTCCTGGGCTATCTATCATCGTCAGAAGACTCCCTTTCGCTTCAAATTGCGACACGATGTAAGTTCCCCTACCCGACATAAAGTTCTTGCTAACATGATGAACAGTACATTAAGCTGCGGTCCTTGACAGCCTACCATGGTCTTCAGCCCGACTTCACTTACCATCCCAGATACTGGGGAGTCCTTCCAGAACACCTTGGTTCGTTTCCACAAATTCCTCTGGCAGAGCGCTGCCACCCCCATGAACGCCTCTACTTCGAGTCTGTCCGTGCTGTAGACTGGAACTCTCCGGGAATATGCGGGTACTCCTTCTATGTGGAAGGAAAACTGATTCGTGGCATCATTTCGCACAAACTTGGAGAACCAGAGCCACCAATAAGGGATGAGTATAGCTCAATGAACGAATTATGGTTTCATATGCCAATAGACCCTGGTGAGCGAGTCTCTGAACTTTGGCTTCGCAGGGGGCAGCATGAATCTGTTCGTTCAGAAGAGTTCGAGACACTCATCGTTCGAACATCGAAAGGGCGCAGCTTTTCTCCTGGTCTCGATTCTGTCTGTAGCTTTCCCATTGGCGAAACCCGCAAGTTCAGGTACAAGGCAATTGCAATCTTTCCGCCAGAAGGACCTTCTCGCATGTTTTACTGCAGATCTAAATATCTCTGGACCTACTTTGCCTTCGAACAGACCTCCTCTCAGCTCGGTAACGATGGCAATTCTCAAGGAGTGGCTTCTTGGGATCAACTCGAAATAGAACATTCTTTTCCTCCATCCTACAGCCCGCTCATCGATTGTGGCCGCTTTATTACCACGTCAGCGAGCCTGAGCGACATCAGAACGATCGCCCCTTGCCGGGGATGGCGATACTCATCATCTGGTGAGGTCACCGGGCTTTTATTGGCATATGGTGATGGCCGTCGGATATGTATTGGGCAAGTGCGTCTCGATTGCCTTGAACCCCCGTTGCCGGTTTACTCAAACAGCTTCTGGCTTGGCTTTATAGACGATAGCAACGTTGGTCTTGAATATTGCCCCCATTGGCTCCCATGGCATATCAACACCGTAGACTTCTGTCTATCTGAGCCAGTACCGAACGAGGAAATGAAGTACGTTGAAATTTCATTTGGAGGCAGACTCGAATGGGCAGTTTTCGGCTGGGGCAGTAGTGCTGTCCGACATGTTGAGGAAGGGGAGCCGCTCGACGAGATCGGCCAAGTCATGGCCGGTAGGAAGAGCGTTTTGGACCATGCGAGCCCCGAGATCAAATCATTCGCTGTGCCGATCCGTGTCAAGGAGATTGGACGTTGATTCGGTTCAAGGACAGGGGCATCGAGGTGGGGAGGACTCATACTTTCCTGCTCCCTGAGGCTAGTTCTGTTACGTCAAAGAATAGAGATGTATTAATGGGTGAGAAGAGATAGACGATAGGCATCTACTGTTAGGGAAGAACACTGTGCATCTCACGCTGATCACCAGTGCAATTGGTAACTGAATGTTCCTTCTACCTTCAGAAAAACATCAAGGTACCTAAATATTACGTTCCGCATTAAGCGCTACTCTCCGTGTTCCTTGGAACAGAATCTGTTGCTGAACGATCTGTTGATCGTTCTTTGTACTGCCTCACACCTTTAAACATACCTGCAAAGCGCATTTCATCGGCCCAACTACGAGGGTCTCTTTGAAACAGGTAAATTACTGTTCAATTGGACCCTGGGCCACGGCAGATCATCTCTTCCAAGATATCACTACCTTCAGAGTCGATAACTTTGTGGGTGTGTTGAAAGCTTGAAAGCCGACCATCAAAGGCCTTTGTCTTTTTTCCAACTTTTAAGTATGGTGCCACTGTGTGGCCTTTGCATTCCTCTAGGCCATTGTCTAGTTCTGCTCTTAACAGTTGAACAGCAGTGCACATCTGTGTGAACAAAGCCACTGCCAACAGCAAGAGCATCATCCACATCCACATACACAATGATTCATCTGTTCCTTGGACCCTCATCTGCCATTGCCCGCTTCTTACGTCGTTCACCACCCACTCAATTCCATCTCTTTTAACTTAAATCCTCCATCTCCTCTCAACTCAAGTCTTCCATCTTGACAACCCCATCCACGCCAACTTACCTATCTCACACTCTTGAGGGTTATAAGAAACCTGTGTCCTCTTATCTAAGAGACGACAAAGTCCTAGGTAAACTTATTATATCCTATCTAAGGGACGAACAGTCTCAGGTAAACTTAATATATCCTATCGAGGGTTTAGACTAACTTAGATTATTATTAGCACCTTGACAATGGATCTCGAGTTTGAAGATCACGAGTTTTTCGACTCCGATTCTGAGAGCGATGACTCGGAGACAGCGTATTACAAGGCTAATAGTGGCTTTTCACCGTCGTGTGGTCTCTGCAGATTTGACTTCCGTACTGATGACAGCGTTGTCGTCTGTAAGCTTCCCTTTCCCATTCCTGAATCGGCCCAAGCCAGGACGCATCTCTATGGAGATCAAACAAGGCACTTCTCTCTGGGCTCAGTATGTGTACTATGAAGGGGTTCGCCATGTCAGATCCCTCTCTTACCATTCTGTTGGTGGTGACGAGACTCAGATATTTCAAGACCCTCAGGGTAACGTGAATCTATTCGTCGTCCATGATTATCTGGGGGTCGTTGATATAATTGCCACATCTGATAACGAGATACCTTCAATCAAGGAAAAGACCGGAAGGTGGTGGACCTTGTTCACGCTGGCCGAAATGCCCTTCTATCTCAAAGCGAAATTTGATGGGATCAAGCTTCGGGAGCTAGCAGCTTACAAGTATGCTGACGACTGTCCGAAGTATCCTGATCATCTACGGTGGTCAGTACTTCCAACAACGCTGGATCCCATTCCTGAGCCCCCAATTCCTTGTTCCAATTCGTGACTCGATGGAGGGATCATCTGGGTTATGGATTGGAATCAGCCCGATGTTATCGGTTATTCATTTTATGTATGGGACAATACCGTAATGAAGATTATTCCTCACAAAGTCGGCGAGAAGCATTCTTACAACTTCGGCACTACCGTACAGTATAGATACTCTTGGGTGTATTTCCCTATCGACTCGGATGAGCGAATTTCAGAGATTTGGATTCGTCGCTATGGCGTCAAACTTTACAAAAAGTTTCGTAGCCCTATGGCAACCCATATTGTGAGTAGTTGTAGGTCAACGCGCATTGACTTCTTACTGACAATAGTCTCTTAGCTTCGAACGTCTAAGGGCCGCCTGCTCACCCTTGGCCCTCAGCTAAAGTCTCGGCAGCCTGCGGGGAACGAAACATATGCCAAGTATGACCTTGTCGGGGCTTTGCCACAGACCTACCCCTGTCGAATGTACTACGCGAACTGGGAAACGATCGGTTCGTGGATGAGGTTTGAAGGTGCATCTACCTTCGCGAAGCTCAACCTCCGTGGTCGTTACAAGAAAGAGCTTGAGCTGCTTCCTGATGATTGCAAGTACCAATACTCTTCTGCTGAACTTGATGGAGTCCGGACTGTTACTCCGTGTCTGTCTTGGCGCGATTACCGCCCTGATGCGATCCTTGGACTTTTGCTCACGTACGAGGATGGCCGCCAACGCTGTGTTGGCCAGGTCCGTCTTGACTTCTTGCTTGATCCAATCGAGGTCACCTCTGAGACCATGTGGATTTGCTATCCTGAGACAGATGAACTCAACTGGCGCGCCGATGAAGAAGATGACGCATCTGGTGTTGACCTCATCTCGTTTGATGGGCCTGATGAATGTGAAGAACCATACATCAAGATTCCTATGCGAGGTCGCCTGGACTGGTACTTCAGTGAACGCCAGTGCCATCTGTCCCACAGAGACGACAGTGAGCCCCTGGACGAATTCCTGGAGGTGCTGTCCCAAGAAGTTGCCCCTGGTATGCCACGTCGGGGTCATGTAGTAAAACCATTTTCGGTCCTCATTGGAAGAGGCATAAGATCAATGGAGTCTTGGAAATTTGAAAGGAGGCAGTGGCGCTGATTCGTTTTGAGAACAAGTCTTTGGAAGTTCTGTATTCGACTCGGCCGACGTGCCAGGTACCATGAATAATCGGGAGGTATATGTCGCAGCGATTGGGAGGAGAGACTGTTTGCTGCATTCCTGTAACGGAAGTAAGGAATTTTCACTGGGATGTTGGGGTGAAGGACTTGATTGTATGTGTGTTATTGGATGTCAAAGTATTCAGAAGTACGAAGTTCTGTCTGCTGATTTAAGCTCCCAGCCAGAAGTCTCTGCTGCAAATCACACATCTAGCTAACAACTAAGACTTTATACCAAAATTTCTGGCCAATTGCTACAGCGTAAAGCTGATATGTATTCAGAAGTACCTTAGTCTATCATGATTCTGAGTTAGACTTGTAAAAGGTGTCCCTTGACATCGTTTTCCAAATCTTGGATCTTCTGTGAGCAAAAAGACATGCAAATGTATCCTAACTTATGCTAGATTCCTCTGAATCATGCCTTTCTGATGGGCTGCTTGGAGCTTTTGAGCATTGGGTACCTTGGATATTTGAGTGCCAGTGCCAGTAGGTGCCAAACGCGTGCGCTTAAGCAACACGTATGACTCCTGATAGTAGGCCTTGATCAGTTCCTGGCGCTCCGCTTTCTTCTTCACTTCTTCACTTCACTTCTCCTCCTTTCGTCAACATCACTTGGAGAAGTGAGTTCCTCTTGCACGCCTCGCAAAACATCAAAGATTGACCTCTCGCAGGCGTGTCTTTGCTTATTACTCTGGTAAGTTTCTTCTCTTCAATCTACTCGACATTGCCTTTCTCTCTGCAGATATGTGCTATGCTGACGCTTGTGACAACTATTTAGCAAGGCGGTTCCAAGATGGAACTCGAGTTCCGGGATCCCGAATGGGTCCCCCCAAGAAAGGACTTTCCGATCTGGAGGTTGTACGATTTGTGCATCCTGTGCGGTTTCAAGTTTACCCGAGGTGAAACAGTCATTTCGTGTAAGAACTCACGAGCTCAGTCATTTTTACTTATTACTGATCACTCAAATTCACATTACAGACGAAGTAGACACGGCTCCCATCGCAAGCATCTTCCCTAATGGTAACAGAGTTGCGGTGCCACTTTGTCACCCTGAATGTGTTACCCTCGTTACTCCGTCCTTGCTCTCCGATGGACGCTTATATGCCGACATAGCTCACCTGAACTATCGTGAACGCCGACTTTATGAGCCCGAGGATCCATGCGGCGCTCATCTTCGGTGGCTACTGGACAGTTTTGCGCACAACCTTTTCGAAATCCTTCGCGGACGTCTGCCCCAAGAAGTTTGCAGAACCATCGCCACTCACTGTACTCGTGAACGGGCTGTGCAAGCCATCCAGGAGCAGTGGCTGGCTCCGGGCCGATCCCAAAAAGGGTATATCTCAGTCCCTATCCGACATGGTGTAGCATTGTGGGCTCAATACATTCACTTTGAAGGCAAAAGATGCATTCAGTCATTCTCGTATGAGTCGCGCGGTGGCGATGAGGAAATGCTTCTCGAAGGTAGCAGTCGAGAGCCTCTGAACGTCTTCATACGCCAACACTCCCTGGGAATCGACAAAGTTGTCATGACCGAAGGTACAGAATCGCCAAGAGCTGAACAAGTTGAAGCGTATTGGTGGACAGTATATGTTCAACAAAAACCGACATTCTGTCTTAAAGCAAGATTTGATGTAGGTATTTCCGCCTTTATACTTTAACAACAAATCTTTCTGACACATTATGGTACCAGGGTATCAAGATCCGGGACTTGGTCCTCGTCAAGTCCTCAGGCGACTTCCTCAATTTTCGTTGCTGCCTCGGTCCTTGCGAGATTCTATGGGCTATACCCCCAACACCAGTGAAATATTCACCAAAGATTCCACTCCCTATGGGCATTGGTGATACTTTCGTTCGATCTTTTGAATGGAACAAGCCCGGCACGTTGGGATATTCTTTTGTTCTCTGTTCTGATATCGTTCTTCAGTTCAATTCCCATGGGATCGGACACCCAGCGGCTTTTGATGAATACCAAGTATTTGAACCCAACGGAATCACATGGCTATATTTCCCTATGGCTCCTGACGAAAGAGTCTCTGAGCTCTGGCTTCGCCAATATCCCGAAAAAAATGCCACACTCATCGTAGGTTGATTCCCTCCTTCGACAGCTTGTGCGGTTATACTGACCATTTAATGACACAGTTGGTCACAGATCAGGGCCGTAGCTTGGTCCTTGGGAGCCAGCAACATGAATCTGGTGCGACATACCATCCCATTGCCAGGCTACCTCATGGCAAAACTTGCTCCATGCTCTACGAACACGCATTCGTCCTTACGTGGATCCACATCGATGCTGTATCGACCTGGGAGTACCCGCAAACTCGTCAAATTCATCCTGATTGGAGAAGTGATTTCAACGACATCTACACTTCAGCGAAGTTAGACGGGCTCAGAGATGTGACTCCCTGCATACACAAAGGGCCTTTCGTATGGGGAGAAGGAGAAATCATCACAGGTCTGCTTCTCACCTACTGCGATGGCAGCAGGAGTTGTATTGGTAATGTTCGCTACGATCGACTGGGCGCACCAGAAAAGGTAACCTCCGATACGATGTGGATACGGTATGTCGAGCATAGTGACGTGGTCGTTCCAGAGGGTGAGTACTACGCCGTTGATGTTGGAATAGAGTGGTTTGGTTTCTCTAAGCCACGAGCATCTTCCTACTTCCATAAAGAAGACAACATCACTGCTGAACCGGATTCTTCTACAGACGGAACTTCTGATGAGGAAGATGACTCTGTTGATGAAGGAAGCCCGGCTGAAAGATGGGTTAGGCTTCCACAGTATTTCACAGTGCCCCTGAGAGGACGATTCGACTGGGCCAAATCCTCCGACAGCAGTATATCTGTATTGTCACATCACGAGCGCAGTGAACCGAACGACGAGATGCTTCATGTCGTGGCTGAAGACGTGAAGTTAGGCCGCGCGGAACCGGTCGTCAAGCCCATTACTTGTCTGCTTGGCGATATTAGTCAGTTAAAGAGATATCCGTATCAACAACAAGATGCTAACCTGAGATAAAACCAGGCCCAAAAAACCTGGAAGGTTTTGCTAAAGATGCCGCCAAGACCGATAACTACGACATCTTCGGGCTTTGAGGTTTTGAATGCGATTCCAGAGGCTCACCCTGGGGGCTTGATTTGCGCAGGAATGAGAATCATGTGTGACAAGGTAGTTCACAGTATTTGGGAATATGGGAGATAAGAATGTTTTATGCCAATTCAGCGTAGTTCTTAATAATAGTTCCGCGAAGCTCAAAGTGATATGGTATCAACACTGACAATCATTGCTCAACTTATCAGGACCTTTTGCTGCAGAGGTAAAAGCTCATTCAAGTTCAGGAAAATGCAGATCGCTGCATCTCATGGCCATTTTGTTCTTGATATAGTCCAGATGTATGATGTACAGACCAGAACAACGTGTAAGAAAAATAACCGAACCAAGTTACACAATGTATATTTATTTTCTGAATTGCAAAGGCATTCTCCTAACTTTCTCTTCTCATTCCAGTTGATGAAGCCTTACCATTCGCGTTACCCTAAACCGATTGTCCCCATTCCAAACCCTTACTAGCGTCATATCACGACCCCCTGTTTTGGAGTTTCAACTCAACACCACGTCTCATCTTTCTCACAACGCAAGGAACAAACATAACTCTGCACTCAATAATCTCATCAAATCAGTCTATTCCCGTGATATGCTCAGCCTATAATTGTCTCACCCCATATCTCCATCGGTCCGGCCCGCAATCTTCCTCAGTCTCATCACCCTTCCCTCTCATCTCATTCCTCACGATGCTCTCATCATTCACAACCAAGCTCGCGCTCAAAAAAGCAGGCATACCAAGCGACGTCTTCGACTTTTCAGAAAAGAAGCGCGAGCCAAACAAACTCCGCAAAAACCCACCAGCAGATCTCGATAATGAAACCGACTCAGGCTGGACGTCTTGGATGTCTGTTCGTTCGCTTCCGCTTACTGTTCAGCCGTGGTTGACGCCTCCGCCTGCTGCTGTTGCTAAGGGAAGACTCCCCGGGATAGGAGATAAAGCGCCTGCTGATAAAACGGGGAAGTTGAGGGTTGGTGGGGGGAAGAGAGTTCTGCTTGTGTTTTTGCGCTGTGTTGGCTGTGCTTGTAAGTTGCCACTCCCGAGATGCTAATGTCAATGCTGATGGACGTAGTTGCTCAAAAGACATTTATTAATCTTCGGACAATGGCCAATCGATATGGCGATGCATTGACATGCATAGCCGTATCCCACGCCTCAGAGCAAGCAACTCAAAAATGGGTATCCCTCCTGGGCGGCGCATGGAGCGTTCGCGTTATAGTTGATGAAGAGAGAGCTATTTATGCAGCTTGGGGTTTAGGAACCAGTAGTATGTGGTATGTACTCAATCCAACGACACAAGTCCAAGGATGGAAAGAGTCGGGATGGTTGGGAGAGAAGGTGGCTGGAGCTATACAGAGGAAGGAGATGAACGAGAAGAAACCAGTGAACACCAACAGTTTGGAGGATGAAGAAGATGATGGACCTTTGACGACGATGGGGAATAAGTGGCAGGAAGCTGGTGCTTTTGCTATTGATGGGACTGGGACGGTGATTTGGGGTGGGAAAGCAGCTAGGGCAGATGATGTTATGGAGTTAGAAGATGGAGCAAGAATCCTGTTAGCCTGATACTAAAGAGAGTCGTAACTTAAGTGAGATTGAATGGGTATATCCCAAGGGACAAGATGCCCTCTCAGCGGGCTCGTACGACAAGCTGCCCAGACACCTCTTCTTTCTCCCATTCTCTCCCAGCCCAGCTCTCCAGCAACATATCAATGCTCATATGCTGATTTGCATTGGCCTGCTCGCTGACATTGATGAAGCATTTACTATACAGAAAGTTCCAGTCCAACCGACCCCTCCAAAGTATCATCAACCAGGTCAACCCTTCCTGGGAAGGGTTTCCACCATGGAAGGTTTGCCCACTGGACGGAATCACTCTCATCGACTCAACGACTGCGCCGCTAGGGTGAAGCAGTCTGGCACCTAGCCACATCTCTCCAGCCGGGTCAACTTCGATGGGTGAAAGGAGATGATCAAGACGAACTTGTCCTACTGACTCCCTCGAGCCATCGGAGTAGGTAAGGATGAGACCGACAATCCCAGTAGATCCTGGGATCCAAGTTCTGCAGGGGACGACTTCAGTCACGGCCCCAAGTCTAACCGATTTATTGAAGACCTGCTGGACGCTCATCCTTGAGGACCATGTAGATGGGTCGTGGAGAGATGGGGGAGCTTCATTCTTATCGTGGCGTTTGTCCTCGCAATCGAATGCAAGACAGTCGACGCCGTCTCCCTGAGAACTGAACCAGAGACGAGAAGGCTGTGCGGTCAATAAGGCCACACGTTCGAAGATGGCATCTGGTTGGGCCATATTGGCGTTTGCGCCTAGAAAGAAAACGTGTCCCTTGTTGGTTCGCAGCTATATTGCATCAGCACCGCTTACGTGTTGCCGACCGACCGACTTTTGTGACGTACCAGAAGGATATCGCGCCAGAATGTTGGCCTTCTCCTAAGGCGCCAGACTTCGACGATCCGCCCGTGTTTTTCGACAGGAAAGTATAGCCACACTGCGTGTAGTCGGTCTCCCCGGCCTTCACGATAGAATGAGAAGTCTTCGCCCTCACGATGACTATGCAAGTAAAGGAGGTCATCACCAAGCAAGCATGCTGAATAGCCAGTGATCTCAGGGCTTTCGCACTCCAAAACCTTGAAATAGTGTCGACCACCGGCCCTGTCATCAAGGTTCAAGTACCAGATGGCTTCCGGATTTGGGGGGAGCAACGACCACCTTGCCGGCGGAGCCAGAACATCTTCTGGCGATTTAACCACATGCAAGTCGCGCATTTTAAATCCCTGCGGGTTTGGTCTTTGTCAACTCTCTGACTTGAGCTCAAGTCACGGGCCAACTTACATCACTGTACCATTTCAAAAAGTAGCGCTTCGACTTGTTGGTGTTTTGGAAGGTCCACCAAATTCCCGGCTGTTCATAGTTGGAGCTTCGTGTCACATCGGTCTCACCAAAGGAGACTGCTCTGACTCCAAGGTGGTCTGAGGCGAAGTAGACTCCGTCCGAGAGTTTCTGTGGCTCGGAGACCACCAAGAATGCGTTTTTACCATCCTTGTTTGAGAGGCCTTGGAGGCAGCGAGCATTTTCGAACGTGGCCGATAGCCCCCAAATTGGCTTTGACGGATCGACAACAAAGTGTAAGTATCTGGCCGTTTTGCCAGCAAGAAATCTCACCAAGTTTGGTGCAAGAATCAAGTCTCTGACGCCTATTCGGGCCTGTTCTTGAAGGGCGTTCAGTGTGATATCTGCATCGTCACCGGAAGTATCGAGCCAGCTCTGTCGAAGAACCAGCATTCTTTCCCGTTTTCGGTGATCCGATGGTGGAAAATCATGACATAAGAGGTTCGATACAGCATGCTTGTCAAAGGAGGGAATCTTCTCTGGCAGTCAAGGTGTGCAGCAAGAACAAAGGACCTAGTTCTCCCCCACTGGCGCGGTGAAATATAGCCTGGGCTTTCCGAATTAAAGATCAATGTTTCGAAGTCGAACTCAACCGTTTCTGGTGCTCCAGAACCCGCTATAAAGGAAAAACAGTAGGTGGAACTGCTTGGAGTACCAGACCTCAGTGAAAAGACGAACATACAGAATGGTGGCCAGGTCTTATCACTCTGTCCCCATCGCAAAAGTCAAAAAGACACAGACAGCAAAACGACATCCAATGGAAACTCCGCCTTTCTTCCATCTTGTGTCGATAGAAAGGGTTCAGAGACTTGTATTAAGCAAGAGCCACTTCTTCTGTATATCGAGGTTATAGGTGACACCACCAGTTGCATGTCCGACCTTGGACTCTTAAATCAAGCTTCATTTCGGCCATGCAACCCCCCGAACAACAGTTTCCCACAGCTCCGGTAGTTCAAGCATGCCGACAAAAGAAATAGACATCAAGTGGAATCTAGAGATGGACTTTGCTTTTCCCATCTAATGTGCCCGCCCGTTCTATGCACTTGAACGCGGTTTGGTGGCGCGTTCAAGCCAGGCCCGCGAGGTTTATATTAGCAAGAGAGCAGCATGGCAATCATTTCAGCCAATAGCAATCAATCTTGCAGACGGAAACGAGCATTGGTTTCCCGTACAAACCCTGGCCTATTCGATGGCTTTGTGATAAACCGCCCTTGACCGCTGTAGCGAACAGCAGCGAGCCGGAAAATGTGGTCTCTGGGACGTTTCAGGGTGTCCTTTGCGCATTGCGACTGGTTGTACTGTTGCACAGAGCAGTGCCTTTTTTTCGTCGACCGCTTGGTCGTTCAAGACGGATCACAAATGACGTCGATTTGGGAATTGCAGGCATCGCGTTTGGGGGCGTTTGCCCCTCGTGATGGACAATAATGAGCAGTCATCGGATACTGTCGGATAGGCTAAGAAATCATCACGTATTGTAGTTGGCACCCGCTTGGCTGCCGTGTATCTGAGGTCAGAGCAAGGTACGGATATCGGTTGCAGTGAAATTATATTCTGGCCCAAATATCGAGAAGATGATATCGTGAGAGTCAAAGTGGGGGAAGCAAGAGAAGACCTCAATCATGCTTGAAAAGGTAAAGTAAGCGGGGCCCAATTGTTTACCTCAGCCAGCCGCTGCTTCAACATCGTCCTTGGAAAGAGTAATTGAGTTTGAATGGCTTGCACTTGCCAACAACTCGCCACTTTTACAGCCACCTCTCGTCAGCTTGAAGTCAGCTTTCGGCCCCAGCAAAGTCAAGGCACGATGTTTGACTGGTCACAGGCAGACACACTGTGCTTCAGCTCCGAAGGAAACGACCGACTAGGTAACTCTGAGCAACCCAGACTCTAAATAAACCTCAAAAAGGTGTGGTCGTACTCGTAGCGGTAATAGTTGCTTGTAAAGTGTGTGCGCCATAGTCAATGGAAGACACGAGCTGAAAAGACATGGCTAAAAGTAAAACCACAAAACAAATAAACATAAACACTTGGAACATGGTGAACGGCAGAGATAGGTACATAAAGTTCCAGACCTCCCCTGTCCCTTCATGTGGCTTGAGGCCGGTGGATGATCTCCCGAGACCAAGACGTGTCCAGTGCTGACCTGACCTGGCCTGAGTGAGAGGAACAGGAATAGTACATAGATACGGACGAGAAATCGTATAGACGTGCCGTATCGCAGGTGATACGAAGAAAGAGATATACTACGTAACAGATCGCCGAGAGTAAGATTGGCCAAGACAACCCGCAAGGGATGAGCTTAACTCGATATGTATCTCTCTGGGTAATTATTGTGTGTTGAGGCTGATCTTGTTCCTGAGATTGGCAGAGAAGGGATACACTAAGTTTAAGCAGAGTTATTTGGTGGCCCAGAAGGGAGACTCAAAGGCATGACAGTGGCGCAGGAATTTCGGTTTGGTAGAGTAAGAGGCTGATTTTTGGTGAGACATTATGGAGAATTCAATGCATCCTAAAGTTGATCGAGGTGCTAAGTAAAGATACGAGTGAGGCGTATCCTCTGCAAAAAGATGGGTAGCTTAATCTGTCCTACCATCAAGAACAAGAGGGTGTCTCGGCATTCTCAAATTGGGTTTGGCTGGGCGAAACAGACACTAGACTCTTGAGGTTTTGCTACATATTTTGTTGACTTTTGGCATTTTGCAGAATTCGATTCAATAGTTTGGTGGGGTCTCGTAAGCCTTTGCACGAAGCATGACGAGAGGCGGAGAGCGAGCTGTTTGTATGGACGTACGTAGTATGTTGAGGTCTCCAAAGTTTAGAGCACGCCTTGGCCTGCTCGTCCATGTATGTGTGCTGGCAGTCCAGGGGATAACTAGAGTTCGGAGGCAAACACACGGGCCGTTGTTGGGCGTGTTCACCAATATTCCCGTATTAGCCGATGTTGCCATTGATGATTGATCAAAGTTGATCCAGTCGTGTTGTGTTGGTTCGCGGCCCAGCAAGAGGTGGATAATTGCTTCAGGTTGATTTGACATACCACGATTGGGTGTCATGTGTATAAACGGGGTTGTAGCGAGAGCCAACAAACGCAACTGGAACATTGAGGTCAGTGATTTCTGATTGGAATCTAAACAGTTTCTTACTGTTTATTGAGCTCATCAGAGAGATACATTATCACTATTGCTGTGTAAATTTCTCGATCCTAGGCATGTCCATGCGTACAAATGCATCAAAAAGGGAGGATGTTCTCCTCCACACACATGCCGACATCATCTCAGTCGCAGATTAGTTAGCTTTACCTGCATCTTCCCCACATAAACATTGCATCTTCCATTTGAGGCTGCATCTCAGCAGCAGGGCAAGTAAGGCACCATAATCGTACCCGCCACGGACATATCCGGCCGTGAACGTCTATTTACACTTCAGGTTTGTTACGACGTTGGGTTATTTTTGCCATCAATGATCACTATCGTGGTGCCCAAACCCAGAATTCCCATCGCACAAAGGGGTCCTGAGTTTGAGGGGAATTGGAGGACCGGCCCCTCGACGTCCAGAACCCGCCCTCTCAGGAACGAGATGCTCTGATGGGTGGTGACTTTATGACAAAGTATCATCTGATGTAAATTGTGTGTGATGCAACCTTGATGGTTGGTAGCGGCACAACAATCTGCAAGCCTGGGCATGGCATGGCATGGATGCATCACAAGCGGCCAGGAGTCACCAGCCGGGGATAGATCCAGGGCTAGGACAAGTGGATACAGCCCGTACAGCGGCAGGGGTGGACTCCATAGCAAGAATCAGGGTCCCTGCTCGGTATCCTCCCCTGTAGATACTGACACAGCGCTAGCCAGGAGGTGCCATGAGGGTGAAGCAGCTGTAAATCCGACAAGTTGACGACGCACGCTGTCTACAGGTTGTGTCGTACGGCGTATCGTCAATGGGTGCGGCTAATGTGATGTGATGTGATCTGAGAGAGGCAATCTTTGGGCCCAGCATTTAATTGCCGTTGACACTTTGTTAGTGGAGGTCAAGACAGTCAGCAATATCGGCAAATCGCACGGTATATTGAAATAAGATACTCTCGCGTCCTATGGGTTGGAATTATTCCATCCAGAAGTAGAAGCCAGACCAGACCAGGACAGGGCAGGGCTATTTAATTCCATTAGGTTCACTGCTAAATAACTAAAGATATTGCGGAGGCTTGCTGCCACGCGCTGGGCGTTAGTTTGGTGGATCTCTCTCTCTGTCTCTCTCTCTCTTCAGATGGATATCATTTTGTATGTGATTGACCCTGAGACTCGCCCCGTTCTGCGCCCTGGGCTGTTACTGTCAAAGTCACCCGCCGCATGCCAAATGTTCCCATGCCTGCGGTCTACTGAAAACATTGACCCTTTGCTGGGAGTCGACTCTGCTGAGGCAGCTCTATTATCCCCGCTTTCTCTCAAGGTTACAAAGACCTATTTGCTGTGGCGGACGGTGAGGTGCTGGGCTAATTGGCGTTGACAGCGGCCAGCTGAAAGCACTGTACTCAGCACTGTAATCACCCAGTGAGTGCATTGAATCTCGCACAGCAGCCGCAAAGGCTAGTGCGTGAATACACCTCGATAGATTGTCCAAAATGGTGACCGCGAGAGTGTAAATAGGGCTTAGGTCAGATCATTCTTGAATAAGTCCATTTACCTGCAGGTGAGCTTATGCTCTCGGAGGTGTGGACTATTTACAGTACAGTTACACATAATAAACCCCGAGTCCCAGGTACAGTGCGACGTGCACCTCACACCCTCGCCTTAGTCCCCTAGGTACCTGCTGCACTAACTAAAACTCCCTGTGTGCCCTGTAGGCCTGTGCTGTGTCTCCAATAACAACGACTACCGTAACGAGGTATTATCGTTAGGTCCCCTCAGATCAGAAGGACCACCTCAGTTTCTCAGTGTCTAGGTCTCTCTCTCGCCTTTTTTGTCTTGATTGATTGATTTGATCTCTCTCCCTCAGACTAAAACTTAAACTAAACCAAACGGGCTCTCCATGTCCATGTCCATGTCCCATGTCTATCCCGCTAGACGCCATCTCTTGTCGTTCCCATACACATCCGCATTTTCCAATCTTGCTTTGTCTCTGTTTTCTTTCTTCATAATTCTCTCTACTATCAACTCTACTACGGTTCTTGTCCTCTGAGCTGCTCTGGTCCTGTTCTGTTCTGCTGTAACCGATCCCTTCTACGCCCTCATCCCATACAGCGAGCACCGTCGTTTCGCCCTCCCCCCCGACGAGACGAGTCGAGGTGAACCGGCGTCCCTCGCACCGAGCGGCCCCCTTTTGGCAAAGAGCCCCCCCACAGGCACAAGCACAAGCGTCTCCGACACGTCCATACCTAGTTCGCTGTCCACTGTACTGTTCACCATCTCTCGAATCCTACATTTCCATCATTATCCCGCGCTCCGGGAAATTGTTGTTATACCGACTGCAACTGCAATTCCTCACCTTTCTCGACTCGCACTCGCACTCGGCGCCCCTTGTTGTGTTCGCCAATTGCCTTTCGGTCGTATACGCTATCGTTTCGCTTCGTTTTACAGTACTTTCTTGCTCCGTACAACTTCCCATTTCCACGGGCTCGTTCGCTATTCCCACCCAGGAACAGCGCCTCTCAGCAACCAGATTGAGATTCGCCCCCTGGCTTTCACGATAGACTTTGTTCGGCATTGGACCGCATGCTGAGATCCTGAGACCCTCTCTAGCGCTCAGAACTGCAACGACGTTTTTCTGCTGCTCCATTTTCCATATTCCACAGCTTTCGCCGCCACCGAGCAAAGAGAGATCCCCACGAGCCCAGACGCACCCAAACGTCGTCACGCATACTGCCGTCGGTCCCCGCAATCACTTGAACCGTCCCGGGGCTCGCTCGCTGCTCCATATGGACGCCCAGACCACAACGGCCGAACCTCAACATCCTTATCCTTCCAGTCCTTGGACATCTGCCTCGACGATATCATCGAGCACACCGAATCCGACGACACCATCGGCGACGAGTACTCACAGCGCTTCCGCCGTCGAGGGCTCCTTCTTCCCCGACCCGTCCGCCACACAATTCCATTCTCACCTCGATCTCCTCCCCTTTCTCCTCCCGCAGCAGTCCAACATCTACCACGCTCAACTCCTCCACTACAATAAGCTCATCTCCCCATCCCGCGGCGGCGGCCTGCAGACACCGCCACTCCCTCCCGTCATCTCTGCTCCTCATATCCAGGCAGCGCCTCGGTCGCGATCTTCTAGCAAGGTGTCGCTAAGAGACGCCTCCGGTAAGGGGAGCACAGCTGGAGGCCATGGGAGTAGGTCACATCAGAATTTAGACAAGAGTCGATCGGTTGCAGCCTCCAAGGAGGTTCCGTCCAAAATGTCTTCAAAGCAGGCCGCCGACTCATCGAGGCATTTACCCCGACGATCCGCACCTTCGGCTCAGTCCCACTCTAGTTCAGTGCCCTCGACGCCTCACCAGCACGCTCGCCAATTTTCACTTGAGGACCGCGAGCCGTCGCCAACGGGGACAAATAACCATTCCCCACGATCAGCTTATTCTGAGACACATAGCACGTTATCCTCGCTTCAGCCTTTACCGCCGCGAATATCGAGTTGCAAATACGAGACTGCTCAAATAAATTCTCGAAGGAGAATACCGTATTCGGTCGGCAATGATCGTCTGGAAAAGCTGGACTTGAGGACGGTCAAGAGCAAATTGACCGAGGATGAGGAGCGAAAGTTGGCGACAGATATGAGAGAGGTCTACGACCGATTACTCCCCACCGCTGCTGTCGAGGAGAATCGAAAGAAATTAGTCTCGAAGCTTGAAAAGACCTTCAACGACGAATGGCCAGGACACGACATCCGCGTGAATCTTTTTGGGTCTTCTGGGAATCTCCTTTGTTCGGATGATTCTGATGGTACGTCCACACCCTCAATCTGCATGATTTACAGGCTAACCCTATCTAGTGGACATTTGCATCACGACCGCATGGCGCGAATTGGAGGATGTCTGCATGATCGCCAACCTCCTAGCAAAGCGTATGTACCTTTCCCCAGTTTGCTAACAACTCGCTGACATCCACAGGGGGAATGGAGAAGGTTGTCTGTATTTCGGCTGCCAAGGTGCCAATTGTCAAGATCTGGGATCCTGAACTGGGCCTTGCGTGCGACATGAACGTCAACAATACCCTTGCGCTCGAAAATACACGCATGGTTCGAACATATATCGACATTGACCCCAGAGTTCGAGAGCTTGCAATGATTATAAAGTATTGGACACGGAGAAGGATAGTCAATGATGCCGGTATGTTGTTTTGCCACCCCTCTCAACTTGTCTAACGGTTCAATAGCCTTTGGTGGCACATTGAGTTCCTACACATGGATCTGCTTGATTATCGCATTCCTGCAGCTGCGCAGCCCTCCCGTTCTTCCTGCATTGCATCAGTCGCCACACAAGTTACCCAAACCCGACGGTACCACCCCCGACTTCGCGGACGATATTGACAAACTAGCTGGTTATGGAAAGAAGAACAAGTCATCTACTGCAGAGCTTTTGTTTCAGTTCTTTCGCTTCTACGCTCACGAGTTTGATTACGATAAGCACGTTCTCTCGGTGCGGCAAGGCAAACTGGTCACAAAGCACGAAAAGAAGTGGCATTATGCGATCAACAACCAGCTCTGTGTCGAAGAGCCATTCAATACCTCTCGTAACCTCGGAAACACCGCCGATGACTATTCTTTTCGCGGTTTACATATGGAGTTACGTCGAGCATTTGACCTGATATCGGTGGCAAACTTCGAGGAGGCATGCGAGCAATACGTGTTTCCTAAAGAGGAGGAAAGAGTATGGTCTCGACCAGCACCGCAACCGCGACCTGCTCTGCTTAGGAGCTCCTCACAGACACATTCGGGTCGAGGAGGCCGTGGTAATCACCGTGGCGGAAGACATAACAATAATTACCGAGGCGGAAATTCGAATCGACGTGCATCTGCAGGTGTTCCACAGTTCGACGCCAACAACAACAATATGTTTATGCAGCCGGTGAACATGGCGCAGGATCTACAGTGGTACCAAAACCAACAGTTCCAGTTTCAGTACGCACAGCAGGATCTCATGACTCAGATGGCGTTGCACCAGGAGAACATGCGACTCTTATATGCCAGTCAATCACCAGCATTTATGCAGCATCAAGCCCAGGCCCAGGCTCAGGCTCAAGCGATGGGTCAACAGCAACAACAACAGAGGATGTCTACAAGTACAGGATCTGGCCAGCAGCAGCCTCAACAGTCATCAGATCGTTCCAGGACAAATTCATTTGATAATCCGCCGCTCAGCGCTCCTCTTCGACCAGACTTGTATGCACTATACGGAATGACTTTGGGCGCGCCCTTTTTTGCTCAAGCAGGCGCAGGTTATGGAACGTATCCCTCGTCTCCTGCTAGTACCACGGGTGCTACCCAAGACTTTCGTCGCCCGCTTCAGCGAAATGGTGTAAATAACGAAACAGGTGTTCAAGGATCCAACAGCGCTCTTCGTTCACATTCGCAGCCCGCATCTCGATCTCCTTCTGCAGCACAAGCAGCTCCCGGTTATTTCGGTGCCCAATCTTACAATGGTCCAAGCCATTCTCGAGGTGTCAACGGCAACCCAATTCCAAGCTTCATGTCTGATGACACAGAATTCGACGAGACTCCTAAGGCGCACACGGATTCGCCACAATCGGAAGAGGGCAAATACTCTGTTTATTTGTCGGAAAGCCCAAGTCCCAGCAAGCAGCCTCAACCACAAGCTGTGACGAATGGTCTTGCTTTCGGGGATGTCTCTGGTCAGAGCCCAGGGCGGCGACGACTCTCGACAGACCAACTTCCGCAGACCATTCTCGACCGCCGAATGAAGAGGACATCCCGATCGCCTTCACCTTTAGGCCACGCACGAAATTTCTCATCTAATGCATCATCGGCGCCTTTGGCACAAGGCCCTTTCCCTGGAGGTCAAAACAAGAACCTTTCGCGCCCATTGGTTGTTAATGGATCTAGTCTCAAGACAAGCGTGACCCAAAGCCCACGACAACCACCTTCGGGAACTGGTAGCACTACGTCCGATGAGTCGACCAACCTTGAGAACCCTTTGCAGATCCACGGTTCAAATGGTGTTCCCAACTTTCCTGTTGACGGACCCGTCATTCCCCAGGCTGTGCCTGAAGGAGCTATGAACCAACAAGGTGCCTACAACCCGGTTCCTGTAGTGGCCAATGGATCCGCTGCCCCAATGATGGCTGCAGCTCCATCCACGGCAGACGATCCATCATTCCGCGATCGTATCGCGATGATGAGCGCTTACTACATGGCAAGTCCTCATATTGTACAGGACCCGACGGTGGCGGCAAACTCTCGATTGTCTCCTTCGACACGCCAGCGCCTGATGTCGCGCCAGCAGAATGGCATGATTGCTCCTCTTGATCTTGCCATTGCGGAGAACCGCATCAACAGACCACCAGTTGGTCAAGATTTTGCTCATCTCTCGCCAGTTTACGAGAACCGCACTCCTTCTCCCACAGTTCTTCGAAAGGATGGACCTTGGAAGTCAGAGAAGCAGAATAGCCCTAAGACAGGACGAGGAGAGGGACCAAAGTCCAGCCAGAAGACCGAAGAGCGAATTCAGGAGCCTCAGGAGGGTACAAAGTCTCAAAAGAACCAGAAGTCGGTTTCTCAAAAGGTCAATGGAGCCCGAGAAAACGGCCACGTCCGTGGAGCTAGAAGTGAAACCGACGGCGGCTGGCAAAAGGCAGGCAAGGGAAAGAAGAAGGGCGCCAACAACGGACAACAGGGAAATGGTGAGCAGCCTCCCAAGTACGAATCGGAACGAAAGGGGGGTTAATCGATAGTCTTGATCTGAGAAGCGACGAGACATGTCGACGGTTCCCTTGACGAATGTCCTTGAGACAAGTCTGTGTAGCAGGACCTTGATTTTAACCGGCAGTTTGTCATTTTGGATAAGGCAACTTGTAATGTTGGCACGCAATCAACGATTCACGATGACTTGAAAAGCCTAAAAGCATGAGGAGGAGAGCTGGCACATTGGAGATTATTCTGGATGGTTCCAGATATTGACATATGTAGCAAGAGTGTACGATTGATGTCCAATGGTGTTACTCATAGCATTTATACCGCAGCGGTCTGCGGACTTGACATACAGATTGGCAACGTCGGGGAGTGGCATGGAGGAACAGAAGGAGACCAAGGCCGGATCCGCTGGCTAGATGAGAGAAGATGGATGGATGGTTGGTTGGTTGGTTGGCTGGTCGTTCGGTCGGTTGGTTGCAAGCACACATGGAAACGAAGAGGCGTTGGCGTCTTTCTACACATGGCCGGTTGGGAGGAGGCGTTTTATATACACAGCTGCAATTGCATTTAAGACAAGTCCATCTTAGGGGGGGCAGGACAGCGGTTCATATCCTTACAGGCTGCATGGGCAAAGAAGGGTCAAGCGGTTTTTTTTAGATGGTTGTCAGTAAAAAGCATGGGCAGAGTAACGAAGCACAGAAAAGAGATAAATGAAAGTTTTAATGCACATTGGTTTCTGGAATTGTGAAGACGTCTCTATATTAGTACGTCGTTGATCAGTAAGTTAGCAGTCGATGATGAAGCATTCGCCATCCCCGCGGTCTCCACTCGGAGCTCCGCGGTGATGATCTCCGGATCAGATAATAACTCGGACTAATACGATTTATCGCCCTTTTCGTTCCGTATAACCGCCAAATCAGTGGTGGGGACGATGCCGAAGTTCCGTCAATCTTAGACGCAAAGCTCGATTACATGATGTATTATCCAATATTCTGCAGCTTCTCGCGCGGTAATTCTGCTCGCTCCCGAGAGCTTATCAATAGAGGGGTTTCATTACTAAGGGCCGTGGTTGTCTTTGAGAGGCTGAAATAGCGCTGACACATTGGTTCCGTTAGTTACCGCTTGAGAGATCGGGTGTGTAAGTTGAAGTATAAAGACGTCGGTATGATTCCACTTCAAGGTCATCGTGTTCCTCACATTTGTTCTCATATTTCCGACTCGACTCTCATCATACAGAAGTTTAACATATTCACACATACACTGTCACCATGAGCATGCTTTCAGCTGAAGTCACGGAATGGGGTCAACCTCCCAAGTCCATCAAAGTTCCCCCTCCTGCAGCTCCAGTTCACGACAATGAGACAGAGATCAAAGTCCTCGCTGTGGGTCTTCACCAACTCGTCCGCGCGCGTGCGGCGGGCAAGCACTATACTGCCACAGAACTCCCTCACGTTCCTGGTGTCGACGGCGTAGGCATCAATGTCTCTACCGGCAAGAAAGTCTACTTTTCTCTGCTTGGTACAAAGCAGGGCAGTTACGCCGAGATCGTCAATGCGCCAACTCACAACATCGTCGACCTGCCCGAGGGCGTAGACCCTGTTGTTGCAGCTGCTATGGTCAACCCCGTCATGGCGAGCTGGATGGCGTTGAGGAAGCGTGTTGATTGGGCTGGAAAGGAGGGCAAGCCTTACAAAGTCTTCATCAACGGCGTCACCAGCGCCAGTGGAAAGATCGCTATCAAAGTAGCCCGTCACCTCGGCGCAACAACCGTCGTAGGCGCCGCTCGCAACAAAGACGCGCTGTCAAAGCTCGATCTCGACGCCAGCGTTGTTCTTCAAGAGCCCAACGCCACAGACTTTTCTGCTGCTGCGGACGCAGACATTGTTCTCGACTTCCTCTACGGGCCGTGGCCCAATGCGTTCCTGTTGAGTCCTAGCACAGCGAGCGCCAAGAACCCTATTACGTGGATCAACATTGGGTCTATGGCGGGTGATATGGGCGATATTTCGGCGATGGGGCTGAGGAGGAGAGATGTCACGGTGCGGGGCTCGGGACCGGGAGCGTGGGATCCGAGGGAGCTGGGGGTTGAGACGGAGGGAATGTTGAAGGTCCTTGTGGGATTGGGAGATGAGGGGCTGAAGAAGTATAGTATTGAGGATGTTGAGGAGGGTTGGAGTGATAAGGGGAGGGATAGAGTTGTGTTTGTGTTTGGTGAGAAGGCCTGATGAGGGTATGAGTGAGTATAGGGTGAGCATGAATGAGTGGTGATAATGAGATCCATAAACGATAATGACATAAATTGGTCTCTCTGTCATCATAAAATTGCAATTTCTTGTGATATTTCTCAGTTTAGTGATACTTCCAATATGATGAACACCGTATTGGCAGATCGTCAGTGAAAAGAGATGGTAAAGAACGTGTAACTCCGATGTGAGTTCTGGTAAGACGAGAGGCTCATCAACCCTTCGCCACGACTCCCTGCACTCCTGAATTTACGCGATATTAAAAGGCCAATCATCCGCTGACAGATTATCACTTTCGGGTTCCGAGAATAAAATAAGTCTACTAGTAAATGCATCGGCTGCGGCTTGTCGACTCATGGCCATGCGAAACGCCAAGATGGACTTGTTATGTTATGCAGTAGCCTAGCCCTGACGATAGAAATCGGGCATATTATGCTACAGATATGATATCATAGTATGAAATGAGGCAGTTGTCAAATGGCTTATTATGCTTTCAACGCCTATCGATGGTCCTGACCGTTAAACGTTGCCTGGAATACGATGCATGCACAGTACATGTTTCATGCATGCAGCTTGTGATGCCTGCTCTGCTGAAAAGCTGACACGGAGAAAATAACATGCCGAAATAAGACACCACGAGGGATTATCGTATTCATCAGTAGACATTGGCTTGTGATTGCGCTGTGACGGAAACCTTGAACGGATATGAGTGAGAAGTACCTTACCCTTCGGCAACGATGCTGTGGACCTTCACGTCACCTTTGCTATGAAAGAAAGTATTAGAAGTTGTTCAGTACGAGTTCATAATAGGGAGATAAGGTGTTGGGTTTGGATGAGTATTTCAAGACAGCTCAGTCCCTGATATACAACTAAGATGGCTCATCTCATAGTCCACTGCTGAGTCCTGCACCGCGATAAGATTGAGTGAGTGAGTAAGTTTTTGAGACTCCTCCCCCGCAATGCATCTTACCTCTTTGCGCCAGATGCACCAACGGAGCTTGCTGGGGATAGAGAGATCCACTGAACAAGCAGGCATTGCACTCCCATAAATGTCATGCTAATTGCATCAGTTGCTGTACCTTTTGTAGGTTTGTCCCGTATCATGGATACTTTCTTGCAACGCCTCTTACCGTTTCTCAATTCAATTCATCTCCGTCACTCGGAACGGTCCGTACTGTGTCAATCCTCTAATACCACCCTCAAATCACCATTCATTATCTCTACCTCTTCTCACCGTCTCCTCATAGACTCGCATTCGTTTGCGACCCCTCTCTTCGTCGCTGTTGCACAAGAGAAACTAAGAGTTTATGGGCTCCCGCTAATAAAGGCCCAGACGCCAAGTTGTGATTGCCCCAGTTTTCAACCCCAGCTTCGTCAGAACCCCCAGACTCCGACTGACCAGAGCCAGAGCCACCTTTAAGACCCAAGCGACCTCCACTTTCTGTCAATGACTTCCCGGGTCCCGATCTCAACCTTGCATTGACTCTGACCTGAAGACGACGACAATATTCGAAGACGTAAACCACCGACTCTTGAGACTTTTGCTTTTACCGCCGACAGCTTCAATCTCCACTTGACTCGGCAGTACGCCATCGCGCGCCTGATACTCCCAGAGGAGTTTGGTCTGAACGTGGCAATACCAGTTCCAGCCGTCTGGAACCATCCACCAACGTCGCACCAAAGATCCGACAACCCCGGCTGTACGGACGATCCAACAAAGACTTCGACTCTACATACACGAAACAGCTAGAGCCTAACCCGCATCTGAATACACCGCAAACCTCTATACGCTACCCTCCAGCGAGGCACCTCTTTGCCACGCTGCGACTACAATGCTGTGGTCAGGCGCTGGCATTGACGCTGCGCTCCTACTCGCGGCCTGATGCGCTCCCTCCGAAACTCCGTCCCTACCGGTGACAAACAATCTAATCTATCCATGAGGGTCGATATGGTCTCGAGAACCTCTAGCGATGGCCCTCCGCCTGGAGGCGGCCGACAATGGAAGTCACTGATCAACAAGATCCCCAGACGAGGGGTAGGTTCAGCCAAGTTCATGATCGGAGGAGTCATACTGACCAAGTGGTATAGATCAAAATAATCAGTCAACATGCCCCCGAAAATAGTACCTCCGACCTCGACCTTCACCTCAGATCTCCAGATAGCCACTCCACGAATCCTCTAGAAAGCCAAGAAACCCATATCCGACAACTGCAGACCATTGTTCAGCGGATGCCTCGCAACTTCCCCACTACGCCCAACCACGTCGACTCGGCC
The DNA here is from genome assembly GCA_014898885.1 of Fusarium lyarnte (nom. inval.). NCBI lineage: Eukaryota > Fungi > Ascomycota > Sordariomycetes > Hypocreales > Nectriaceae > Fusarium > Fusarium lyarnte (nom. inval.). The sequence continues at coordinate 198,191 of JAAVUB010000309.1, forward strand.
TACAAAGATTTCACAAAACACAAAGAGCAATGCGCTACGTTATGCCGACATATTCTCACAGAAGAACTCGGTCGCGGTTCTCGAAACGGTGGCGACCTCCCCCGCCGTGACTCAACCGTCGAGTCCCCCCAAAGTCCTGGCCAGATCTACGATACAAGGAGTTCTTTCAGTGGAAGAAGTCTAGCTGAGGTTGTCTCCGGAAGTGTTGGAAAGAGTATACATCAGACTGATGCCTGGTTGTCCTCTGTGCGCGACTGGAAGAATTACCTCGAGTCTCTTGCTGATGCTTGCCGGACGAGTCTAATTGAGACCTACAAGAACAACGAGCGCGATGCAACGCCGGAACAGGTGGAAGCCTTATTCACGAATAAGCGCTTCCGGAAAGAGGCTGTGCAGCGAATGCGCAATGCCAGTGTAACCCGGGTCATGTCGGCAGATCCCCAATTCGTGTGTTTGGTCCTGGTCAGATATGCAAGAGACAACAGCTGACAAATTGCAGTTTCCAAAATATGAAATGCGCTTTTACGATTACGAGAGAATCAAGCAGGAGTTGAACGAAATAAGACAGCTTTTACAGACAGGAGAGTCTGGCATCTCACCTGACCGGACCATCAAAGAGCTTGCCATCTCACAGCGCGGCGACGCTATACTAGAGTTCGCCAACAATGGACCTGGATGTAACCACAGCGATCCAGCACTACGTTTTCGAGTCTCGTCTTACATGCTCGCTGAGACGTCGCCTATCTTTGCGCGCATGTTTGCAGGACACTCCAGCAGTCTCCATCTCTATGATGACGATGATATCTCGACACTGCTCCCGTTACCCCCAACAAAATACTTCTGTAAGGATGGCTCAGAAGCCAAGCTTTACCGCATGCCGCAGGTAGAGCTGAACCACTTGGGTTCTCTGGAGATTCTATTACACGCAGCACACATGCATAACGAAATGGTTCCACGAGAAATCGAGTTCGAGCAGTTCGTTGCTATCGCCGAGTGTTGCATGCGATACAAGAGCACCTCCCCTCTTGAACTCATCGTTGAACATCGATGGCTGCCACAATGGATGCACAAAGGTGCCGATGACATGCCCGATGGGCTCTTGGTGATCAGCTACGCTTTTGGACTCCGTCGACTATTTTCACGAATGTCCAAGACTACAATTCTGAACCTTGTAGATGAGAAAGAGTTACTAGCTAAACCCTGGCCCCAGAAAATTAAGGATAAAATCTGGGCTGTTCGTTGCGCCAAGATGGCACAAATTCACGAGTGTTGCGTCAGTACTATCCGAGAATACATGCGGGAACCAACACACAATACGTTGGAAGGTTCGGAAGAGCTTTCACTGGATACGCGAGCCAGTTTTTCATCGGACAGTTTACCACCCACGATGCTGACGAGTACACCAAGATGTCCCAAGGGCAGTCATTGGTGTGACGCAACAAACCTCGGATGGCTAATGCTACTTTACAATGAGATGAACCTCCTGCCTCATATCATGGCACCGGATGTCTTGTCTCACTTACCCAGGACACAGCCACAGTCGAAGAGTTTGGCGCAGATTGTGGACGCCTTGAGAAGGATTCCCGCGCCGCCAACACCCGTCCATCGAGGCGTGTGTGATCCTGGGCCAATGTTTCGCTCTGCTATCAGTGATATCTATAACAGCGTGCTGGGCCTGACACTATTTGACATCAGTGGGAAGAGCCATGGTTGGGGACTCTCGAAGCACAGAGAAAGAGAACCTCAAACTCAGCTCAACAAAGGCCTTGATCGGATGGCTGCACCTGATCCGAACTACAGCGTCGCTACCGAGTTCCCCGAGATCGTTCGTCTTCGTATCTTATGTCAGCTGGATGAAATCGATGATCTCCACACAGCAGCGATGATCAACCGCGCATATTACGAGACCTACAAGAAGCATGAACTGTATTTGATGAGGAACATTCTCCGCATGGATCGGAAACGAACATCGACTCGCAGTCACATACCAATCGGCCCTACCACCAACGAAGAGAAAGTCCTCAGAGATGAATCAGAAGTGCTGAAGCGCACACCAGCCGATACTGCAGACGGCATCACTCTTCACAGTGTCATTGAAACAGAAGGAGACTACACAGACTCCGACTCCGACAGCGATAGTCTTTACTCAACTTCAGTGACTCCATCCCTTCCGAGATCAGCTGCTACTACAAGCACAACGACGAGGGGCCGTGATTACCAGGGATCGTCAGACCCTGTGCTGATCACGGATAGCCCCGCACGGACACCACGGGCCCGGACCGGGACACCCACATCGAGATCCACTGGCATCGGATCTCCGACGACCCTTCGGCAGGCCGTATTTGACCCACAACCGCCTCCAACCACGGCACCACCGATAACCACAATCGACGAACCTCCTCTCACAGTCGAGGAAGCAAACCGAATTCTTTGGCCGGAAGATGCCATCCGAGCCTCCGAGTCACCATTACCAATATCTCCAACAGGCATAGAAGGCATTCGTGAAAAATTCCGCGCTGGCGATCCGGCGTTTGACGCAGGGCTTGAAGAGAAGACGCTCGTGCCGACCGGTGAAAAGCAGTTACGAAGTGAACATGACAGACAGGTTGGACTACTGAAAGGTGGTAAATCTCCAAGTAAATGATGCAAAGGTCTACACGACATATTCACATTTGCATACACAGTTTTTGAACATCTATATATAATAGCGAGCGATATCTGGATGGACATGATATGCCGTGGTTTGGATGCATGGCGCCTAAGTGACTTAGCATGGCATGGCACGCTGATACCCTTTGGCGCTTGAGGAGTTGAACTGTTGTATATTTGACCTTATATGAATCGAACAATGGAGTATGTGGCGTTGAATAAAATTGATTTGTGAGATCGGACCTATACGTCATACGGTTCACTTTTTGTTTTGTCCTATGACACACCCTGTCGCATGTTGATACATACCATACTGTGCTTTAGCGCCGTGATCTACATGTGCGTCCTGACCTTGTAAGATCCCATACAAATGCACATTCAGTACGTCTAAGACCCGAAACACTAGGGTAAGCAGCTGCTAATGTTCATCCAAGCATCATCAGAGACCGCGAATGGTTTGAGGACGATTACATGGCTTTCAGCAGCATAATCTACCATACACGTCATAAATCGTGGGACAATGTAAAAGAGCTAACAAACCATGGAGAGGAACTGGACCCGGAGGACTACACTTGGGCTCACGGTGTCGGTACCGTCAAACTCAAGACCAGGCGCTTCCCCGGCAGAAGACGTGCGCATAATCACGGCGAGATTATATTGAAGAACGTCATCTTCGCGCCAGACTACATTTGCAATATCATTGGCGCAAATATCGCACATGATGGTTACGTGGTTGAAGTTGACCTACCTATGGCAATCCTTGCGCTAGGGAAATACGTGATAATACGGGATCCCGGGTCGCACATTTCCGAGAACTTACGAGCCCAATGCAGCATATCGAAGTCAGACTATGCTGCCCTCCATATGGCCGAGAGACAAAGCAGAGATCGCCATTCCACCCGGAGGTTAAACACGACATACGGGCCAAGTGGCCGGCTACTGACTGACTTCGTTTCGAGATGTACAGATCAACTCTCTCCTTCTATTAACATCGGCGAAAAGCCTTGGTAGGAAGAAGAATTACAATGGATCAAGGCCGAGGGAAAAGTTCCCGACGAAGTCTTGGAGATTTTAAAGAAACACTGTGCCGAGGAAAGACCTGAGCATGCTGGGGAACCCAACACTGATTTAATGATGGCAGTCTTTAGAGGCAAACAGCGCGCACTGTGGCTAAAGAACCCGTCACAGGATCATTTTGGCTATTATATGGGATACCCCGAGTCGGAAATGTGCGAGTGGTTGTTTTCGCCTGCTCAGAGGGATTTCGTGCGTCAGGCGTGGCAGAATACTAAGGACTTCAGGGATGTGTTTGGGTATAAGTATGACTTGGAAGATGACTGTAAGATAGCAGCTATACAGGTTAAAGATTTGATGAGGGAAGAGAGGCTTGAGGTCTCTAGCGATGAGGAGTGGAAGGATATGGACGAGGATGAGAGTGGGTGGGACACGGGTGAGGACATGTGTGAGTGTGAGGATAATAAGTGTGAGTGCCCTAATGGTATCGACTGAGTCCTGAGAGATTTGTGGAAGTATGTACGGTATCTGAGATTGGTAGAAGATGGGATGGGACTGTTGGTGGAGTTTGGAGACTCTTGGCGAGATAGACTATGGAGTGATCGATGCTAGCTTCGGGGTTTAATGAAAGCTCCGTACGTGTTCCCATATATCAAGATGCATACCAACTTAGTCATTAGTGATGTCGTGTAGTGGCTCTGCAATAATTCTGAGCTAACAGGACGACAATAGCTTACAAGTTTGCGGCTTACAGCCTTATGCCAAAGTTGACGGCGAGTCAGCAGGAAAGGAGGCTGACCTGAAGATCTCACGCTTAGTTCAGCCAGAGTAGAGCAGACAGAGCATATAGTAGATATGTATATGTAAGGTCAAAGACTTTGGCGGACTTATATGGCGGTTGTCTTGAGTTTTGCAGATCCGGTCTTGAAAGTACAGAATTGCGGTTGTACTCGACCACTTGAAAACAACTGGCTGTGAAAACTGCAACAGAATAAGCCCTCATTGAGCCACGCACCCAGGCCTGGAATGCTATACTCTTATATTGCCTTTCGTTATGGCTCCTTCCAAGTAAATCTATTCGCGAAGATTGCCAAAAGTCACCTGGTGGCTTTCACGATTCGTTGAAGAAAAGCAGAACCCTCCAGCATGACTCTTAGCAACATCTTCCTCTCCTTCTGATCTAGCTTCAGAGCGCCTCATGGATACCATTGCGTTAAGACCTTATGCACGTCCCATTTCCCTTGGTGGGTTCCCCGGAGCGCGCGCGTGTTCTCTTATATCCAGTAGCTCTCCAGTCCAACAGCATGGTATAAAGCCTAGTTCTCGCCTTACCAACACTAGGACTCTAAGTCCATCGGATTGGGAGTAGTAGCTGTCAGATTGATGAAAGCATGCTAGCTGAGGGCTAGTCCCGGGGCTAAGTTGAGCTTGCCATCAGGTTGTAAGATCTAGTAGCCGTCTAATGCCTTCATTCGAATGTGTTGTCCACTTAGAGGGAGTCGTTAGCGAAGCTGCCAAGTTAGCAACTGATTTTAGTTGAGTTTGTTTCTTGATTATAACTTGAGCTCTGCAAGAGAATATGGAGCAGTGGACTATAGATGGCGAGAGAAGCGATAGCTGGGTGCATGTTCATGTGATCCAACAGAACCCTGCTGGATCTTGGGCGCCCAATAGCTGGATGGGAAAGATGAGTAAAAAAGTGCAAATTTGACGGGAAAACAGGATCCGAAGACGCTGTTATGCGCATTCGGCAACCGGCATGCAAGCTTTCCACCCGATCTCCCAACAACATGAACGTCCACGGGACGAAGCCTTTGTTCACCATGCCAGGTATTCGGTATCACCGTTGGATCCTGTATACTAACATGGGAATAAACGATCATAGGCACGAATTAGATGATCATCATTGGATGAAACAGTAAAGAGAGGCGGAATACTTCTGCAGCTCGCTTACCGGCGATTTGGACCCGTCACGGCACAGCAGTCCACCTCATTCCATTTACCAAAGCCCAATACTCAAGAATGTTACTAGGTCACCTAATAAATATAACTGAGTAATCAATTCCGGCGGCCGGCCTGGCATCCAGAAGCTCTAAATAGTGAGCTATACAAGAGCGTTGAAGTATGTGGGTAGAACCAGGAAAACTGAGACCGAGAACATGGATAAACCTAAAACATTTATATAACACAGGGTCCCAAGGATATAGTTAAGCTTTCCTTGCCCGAGACCCTTACCAATCTTGGTTTACCCTGTTCTGTGATAGGAATGACATGTTGTGGTCCAGGCCATGAGAATGGAGACAGTTACATTCCTCCGGGTTCCCGGAACCACCACGTTCTTGGCAAGGTTTAGCCTCATGTAAGGTCCCGACAGTTCTATATGTTCCTGCATTTAGTATAGCCTCACTAATACACTTTGTGCTCGTAAGTGAGGCTTCTTTTATAAAATGTTGTGGCAATGTCGTGTAAGTTCTTGTTCTGCTCTTTGTCCACCCTTTGACAAAATTCACCTAGACAAAGCATTGTCACCAATTCATACCCTCTTTGTCACTCCTTATACCATCACAGAAAATGAAGGTTGTTTACGCCTTGACGTTATGCCTGGGCGTCGCTGATGCTGTGGTGTTACCCGTCTTCTCAGCTCCCAAGGGTGGCTATGCACTTCCTCGACCTGATTCAGATGACACAACCGATCCTTCAAAGACAGCGGCAGGATCCAAGACAAACTTGGATTCTATGTTTCCTGTATTTGGAAAGGCAAAGCCAAAGACTGGATTTCCTGCTTCTGCTTTGTCGCGAAGAGTTGCCCGAATCGAGCAGACTTATAGCTCTGATGATGAGTCTACAGATGACTCTGATTATACACCCACGGAGCCATCTGATGCTACTCCATCAAGTTCATCTGACGTTACTCTGCTAAGTCCGCCTGATGACACGCCATCGGGCTCTTCAGATAATATTGACGAGGTGGTGTATGCCGAGCCATTCATGCAACCCACTTATGTCCGCTTTGGCCCAGCTCCTGTCGACAAGCCTGAAGTTGCTCCCAAGGCCAAGTCAAAGTCGAAGGATACTGTGAGTGGAGCCAGGCACGGAGGAGACGATAACTCCAGCTCTGGCGGACATAAGCAAAAGGGCAAAGGCAAGGGAAAGGGGAAGGGGAAGGGCAATGACGACGGTGGTAGACATAACGGAGATGATGATGCTACCAAGTCTCGTACCAGAGTTGATGACTCCAAGACTCGATCATCAGCATCACCAACTGCTACTGCAGCTTCTAAAAAGGGAAGCTCGGAAAAGCACACTGGCGATGACGATGCTGGCAAGCCGCGAGCCAAAGCCGAGGACTCCAAGACCAGCTCCAAGAAGAGCTCCAAGAAGACCTCGAAGAAGACATCAAAGGATGACTCCAAGTCCAAGCCCTCCAAGAAGTCCTTCATCACTCATCAATCTGGCAAAACCTTTGACGCCGACAGCACCAAAGGCGGCGGCAAAAACGGCCCCGGCTACAATCCCTCCTTCGACGTCCCCAAGCTCAACAAGGGCTACATCCAAGCCATCCCCCCCAGAGTCAGCACCAACAACAACAGGTCCAGCCCTCGCGTGAATCCCCGCCCCCAACTCGAC